>JAQPPZ010014715.1:0-91284 GCA_028583015.1 Wollemia nobilis
CATCTGATGTCATACAAGATTGTCTGAGATCTGGCGAATTCATCAAAGACTTGCAATTAGAGAAATAGACACAGAATATAGAAAATGCAGCTATACTAATAGAGGAAAATGATGTAGAATGATAATAATAATATTAAACTGATAATTACAAAAGAAAGATATAAGTGCATTACAATGATTTAATGAAAATTATGACTTTATTATGCATTTAAGCTACATGGGTGAACTCCAAGATGCAAAATAGTAATAAGTATAACTAATGCAAAGCAAAACAGTAGATAGTGGAGAAAGAATGCAAACTCAGGGCACTGATTGCCCCCAATGTTTGCTGCAGTCGAGATCATTTGCAGGATACGAAATCATCTTGAATTTTGGCATGATCATTTGAGATCATACAGGATCTTCTACGATGATCTAAGCTTGCTTCGACTAAAAAATAGTGAAGTTCCTGCAAACAAACTTGGAAAAATACAAAGGCAAATAGTAATTTAAGATATTCTAATGCAAATAAAACTCGTGTTACAAAAAATTTCAGCTAGGGGAATAACAAGGGGAGGGTCTAAGATTAAATAGGCATAGGAAGGAGGTTGGGAGGTTGGAGATCATCCCAATTTGAGATATCTCCAACGGGGGAAGTCTCTAACTGCGCAGACACACTTTTGCATCGGTTAGAGACATCGTTGAAACAAAAGCTAATTATGACAAATTAGTTTTGGGACAAAATCGTCTGGACGTTCTACTCCAGATGAATTCATCCGATCTGAGGTGATATCGTCTGATCGACGACGATATCGTCCAACGGTCACAAAAAATCCTAAAAATGGCATGGGAAACGAGGAAACGAGTAAAAAGCAATTTAATGGGTAGTTTGGGGTTGAAATTTGAATTTGAATTATTACTAAAGTAATTTTAATTATTTTCTAAGGTTTACTGTGCCAATTTTAGGGTGCTACATATACATTAACCCTTTGGTCACCCAAAATGCCTCAAAGGTATCCATAAACCCTTTGGTCACCCAAAAGGCCCCAAGGGTATCCAAAACCCTTTGGTCACCCAAAAGGCCCCAAAGGTATCCATAAACCCTTTGGTCACTCAAAAAGCCCCAAAGGTATCCATAAACCATTTGGTCACCCAAAAATACCCAAAGGTATCCTTAAACCCTTTGGTCACCCAAAATGCCCCAAAGGTATCCATAAACCTTTTGGTCACCCAAAAGGCCCCAAAGATATCCATAAACCCTTTGGTCACTCAAAATGCCCCAAAGGTATCCATAAACCCTTTGGTCACCCAAAAGGCCCCAAAGGTATCCATAAACCCTTTGGTAACCCAAAAGGCCCCAAATGTATCCATAAACCCTTTGGTAACCCAAAAGGCCCTAAAGGTATCCATAAACCCTTTGGTCACCCAAAAGGTCCCAAAAGTATCCATAAACCCTTTGGTCACCCTAAAGGCCCCAAAGGTATCCATAAACCCTTTGGTCACCCAAAAGGCCCTAAAGGTATCCACAATATCTTTGGTCAACTCACAAAAGGCTCCAAAGGCATCATAAATCCTTTGGTCACCCAAAAAAATCCCCAAAGGTATCCATAAACTCTTTGGTCACCCAAAAGACCCCAAAGGTATACATAAAATCTTTGGTCACCCAAAAGGCCTCAAAGGTATCCATAGACCCTTTGGTCACCCAAAAAGCTCCAAAGGTATCATAAGCCCTTTGGTCAACTCACAAAAGGTCCCAAAGGTATCCATAAACCCTTTGGTCACCCAAAAAGCCCCAAATGCATCATAAGCCCTTTGGTCAACTCAAAAAATGCTCCAAAGGTATCATAACCCCATTTTGTCAACTCACAAAAGGCCCCAAAGGTATCCATAAACCCTTTGGTCACCAAAAAGGCCCCAAAGGTATCCATAAACTCTTTGGTCACCCAAAAGGCTCCAAAGGTATCCATAAAGCTCTTTGGCCACCCAAAAAGCTCCAAAGGTATCCATAAAGCTCTTTGATCACTCAAAATGCCCCAATGACATCCACTAAGCCCATTGGTCATAATAATAATATGTACAATCCAAATAAACAATTAAACACTTAATCATTGCTAAGTGCATTTGTTTAAGAATAATTGTTAAAAATAATCATACCCTCACTTTCTTGGGGTAAATAAACAAAAAATCAAAAACAAATTCAAGAAAACCAGGTAACTAGTCTCTTAATTTCCATCAAGGCTAGGATTAGACCTAAGCTTATCTCCTAATTTTTTCCAGAGCTAGGATTAGACTTAAGCTTGTCTCTTAATTTACGCCAAGGCTAGGATTAGACTTAAGCTTGTCTCCTAATTTCCGCCAAGGCTAGTATTTGACTTATGCTTATCTCCTAATTACCACCAAGGCTAGGATTAGACTTAAGATTATCTTCTAATTGTCACCAAGGCTAGGATTTGATTTAAGCTTGTCTCCTAATTGCCATCAAGGCTACGATTAGACTTAAGCTTATCTTTTAATTATCACCAAGACTAGGATTTGACTTAAGCTTATCTCCTAATAGCCACCAATGCTAGGATTAGACTTAAGATTATCTCTTAATTATCACCAAGAGTAGGATTTGACTTAATATTATCTCCTAATTACCACCAAGGCTAGGATTAGACTCAAGCTTGTCTCCTAATTGCCACCAAGGCAAGGATTAGACTTAAGCTTATCTCCTAATTGCTTCCAAGGATAGTATTATACTTAAGCTTCTCTCCTAATTGCCACCAAGGTTAGGATTAGACTTAAGCTTATCTCTTAATTTCTGCCAAGGCTAGGATTTTAACTTAAGCTTACCAAAATCAAGTTCTTCAAGTCATCGAATGCAATGATTCAATGATGTAGCTCTTTCCATGATTGGGGCATCTAACATTGAATGAATCATCAAACATAGTGGTTCAAAATAGTCTAAAATGGAATTGTTATCATATTGATTCCCTAAGAGGGCCATTACGATCAGATCACTCCATGGGATAGAGATGTACAATTACTATAAAAGGTTGAAATCACACCTAAAATGGGATATGCCCTAAAACAACAAAGCAAACCTCTTGAAAAGATCTAAATAATTCATCTTGTTCAAGTGACTCATCACTTTATTCATTGTCCTTCCCTCATTGACTCATCTCTTAAGGGGGTAGTCATAATATCAACTATCATAATCAAAGTCAATAAAGGATCACTCGATCATGTCAAAACTATGTTCATATTACGAAGAATTGCCAAAAACTATTATAATATTACCCTTTATTGGGGTAAATATCAAATATGATAGTTAAGCTTGTAGCTATCCTCCCTTTAGACCTATAGTAGTGTTGAAGTTGTCTGATTTCCTGATGGATGTGTGCAATATTTTTCAAATTTAAGCCTTCCATCCTACACTATGTTTTCCCATAATGCATCCTAAAAAGAGGTATCTATAGACACCTAAACACGTCATTTTTAGGATACTACTCATATAAACACATACAAAGACCATATGAATTATCTTGGACCTTTCCAAGAGCCAAAAATGGTCCTAACAACTCAAAAAGGGTAGGTATAGCCCATCCAAGCTTAGCTATTGTCAATCAAAGCAGCCGCCAATATTGGCCATTGAAGCTGAGAGCGGCCACACCTAGCCACTGCTCTGGACAATGGCTAACACCAAAACATAGTCTAGCCATGAGTACGGGCCCATATCATGCAGTCTAACTAAACTTGCATTGCTTATGGGTATATTTTGGTGTGGAACTCCTAGAGTTCCTCCTGACTGCCCCTTCAATACAAATTTATGACTGATCCTTCCCCTTGGGATGGTTAGTTTCATGCAGATCTGAATTTTGTCTTCCATAGGAAGCCAAGATCCAGATCTAGATCTAAATCTGGTAGGTCTATATATAGACTTTCCCAAGCAAAGTAAATGATCCCAAAATATCATAATTCTTATGCAACAAAGCCCTAGCAAACCAAAGATAGATTCATTACCCCTTTGAGGAGTAGTGAAGCCTTGTTCTTGTGAGAAATGACTACATTCTAGCCAATTATTTATACCTGAATGTGCTTCATCACCAACTGGTGTGCAAACACAAATAAGCAATCCTTGAACATCAATTTAGATAAGGGATCTAGTGCCGCAACCCTTAGATCATAAGGCAAAAATTGTAGGTTAGAGGTCACTATATTTGATGGTGGCCTATAGTCATGGCTGCTCTGAGCAGTAATGGCTAGGGTCTAAGGTATCATTTCCTAATTTTTAGCTTAGATTTTTCATTGCTTTTTCATTTTTTAATCATTTTTTAGCATATATTTGGTTTCTTTAAAGAATTTGCACTGTTATTCCTGAGTTTTCCATGCATTTATCATTTAGTTTTGCTGCATTTTGACTTTATTATGATTACATATCATGCTTTACATATTTTCTAATCAAGCCTCATCATGAGAGGCTACCCATGCTATTGATTTCCTATTGTTTTTTATTATTCATAGGATATAGGTTCCAGGACCAAGCCACGCTGTCTAAAACATTAGATCCCTCCAAACAAGAAGGAGATGGAGGCATCTATAAGCCCTCATACAAGTTTGTGTGCAGGATCAGGAGGCCTACGGAGCACACCATCCTATTGTGGTGGGATACTATTACTTATACTTTTATTTCATTGTATCAAAATAGGTTTCCCTAAGAGGGACCGATATGTAATCGAGATTCACATGAATGAGTAAAAGATACTTCTTGCATTTGTCATTTTTGTGTTATCTATGCTTTTATGGTCCTTTATTTTGATGTTAATGTTGTAAGTAGAATAGAGGTGTACGCCTCTTGGCATCGTACAGTAAGAGCCTTATCTATTGGGTGTGGTGTTTATAAGGGTAAACCCCAAGGCTTCTAGAGATTATGAGAGATGGAGGAATGATAAATATTTTTGAGGACAAGTTTGCTCAAGAAAGTTTTAGAATACTAAAGGGATCTCTCCATTTATAGACCTCTCACACTTGAAAATTTACTTAATTCCACTTAATTTGCTAGTCATATCCTCATCAATATTTTCTTTGGCAAGGTGATCTTCAAATACTTCTCCAGTATGCCTAAGTAGTGAAAAATTCATCATTTATTGTTTCAATGTATGCCTAATTATAGTGGCTTTGATCTATTAATAAAGTATTTCTAATGTGATTGATGATGATCCCAAGGAGGCTATTCTCTAGCTATGTTATTGGTTCCTATATATGCTTGATTCATATGAACTTTGTGATTTATGTGAACCATCCTTCAAAAATTTAATCAACTTCATCTATTTGTTATGATTATAGATCGTTGATTACCTGTAGAACTTGGATAAATGCATCAAAAGGAAAATATTATATTATATATTTTTCATGATAAAATATTACAAGGCTTGTCGTACTTTCTCCTATCATGTGCTTCAAATACTACCTATTTAATAGGATTGACAATGTTCATCCTTCAACTATAGTCAACTCAAAAGAGTTGAATTCCTAAACTTCAATGATTTGATATAGGGTAGACCAAAGCAAATAAAAATTTTGATGCTTCCTAGGCTTGGCTTTTTCTTCATACCACTTTAGCACTTAATATCCAATTTTAAAGTCTTAGGTTGAGGAATTATTATCAAACCATAATTTGACTACATATTGATGCTACCAAAATTTGTTATGCATTTTCCCTTTGTTCTTTTAAGAATAGCAATTCAACCATTCTTGCTTACTAGGGCTCAATGTCCACAAAATCGCATGCGCTTAGGGACTTCATTATAGGAATATCTACATGCAATGGCAATACAACTTTTTTCCATAAACTAGAGTATGTAGATGTTTTCAAAGCTCCGTTCATTGTAATTTAGTCTATCCAAAGCACCTGATCTAGCATTTGGTGCCAATTTATTTAGTTTAATCCAACATTCCTTTTGATAATGTGTAGCAATTTTTTGTTTTCTGACTCAACTAAGCCCTTACCTTTCAAATAATAATTCATTTATGTTTTCAAGTAGATGCCATATTTGAAATAAAAATCTAGGGCATTAAAACCCAATAATGCAGGCCCATTATATGTTATAATTATTTGTAGAATCCCAAATCTAATGATTAGTTTCACCATGAATTTCATCACTTCTTCTTGGTCTCCTTTCTTTGTAGTCATTGCTTTGGACCACCTTTTGAAGTAGTTCATTATAGTGAGAATGAATTTATGCCCAATAAAGTAATTTAGGTTCATGAACCTAATGAAGTCAATCTCCCATTGTTGAAAAGGTTTGTCTAATGTTACTAGTTAGAGGGGGATTGTGATATTCCATATTCTTCCTATAAAATTTTGGCATATTTCATAGGATTTTACCACTTTGAAGGCATCCTCAAAAAGGGTTGGCCAATAATATCTAGCCCTTAAGAATTTTATTGCTATTGTATGGCTAGAATAATGTCCTCTAGCAAAGCCTAAGTGGAACTCATCTAATACTATTTTAGCTTATTTTAGACAAATTCAATGAAGAACTCCATTAAATTTATTTTGATATAAGTATTTTTGAATCATAATACAATTTAAATATTTAATCATATATCTCCTTATTTGTGAAGGGCTTAGATTTTTTGCACACCTTATTGTTTGAAAATATTTAACTAGGTCTAATACCCTATAGTTCTACACACTTGGGTCCTATTTTGGTTCCAATTTAGGGGAATCTTCTAGAAGATATTTAGATCTATTCTTATTGAATTAGATAGTTTTTGGTATAAAAATATTCCCTTGAAGTGCTCTCTTCTCACCTAACTCCCATTGAAAAATAAAGCATTAAGCATCTAGATGTACAACATAAATAATGGTTTTGCTCCATGATATATAATGCCTTAGAATCTTAAGGGATTTTATAAAATCAAATGCATATTTACTTAAGTTATACCACTCTCGATTTTCTTGTAGTGTTTAACTAATAAAACCTATTATATCCTCTTCTTGATCTTATTTATTCTACATAATCATCCAAGTTATGATTTCTTTCACACCATACACATATAAGATGAAGTCCTTTTCATAGTCTATATTTGACAAAACTAGATATTTAGCTATTGCTTGCTTATTATTTAAAAAATAATAATTCTTTCTTTTGTCCAAATAAAAGGTACCTCCTCCTTTTGTAGCATAATCATGGGCTTGACGGTATGGACTTCTAGATAAAGTTCATCTGCCTAAAGAAATATTGCAAAGCCTTATAATTCATAGGCAAAGGAAGTGGTAGTATTTATTTTACCCCAATCTAGATAAATGAATAGCCCTTGATTTTAGATAATATGCCCTAGCAATTTTCCCTCATGAAATACAAAGATAGATTTCTTGGGTTCCAAGAAATTTCAAACTCCTGGCATATTTCAAAGACCAACCTTAAATGATATAGATGTTGTTTATTTTAATGAGATAACAATGTAATTTCATATATGGATATGAGTATTATCTTGTTTAATAGCTCTCCAAAAGTAATTTCCATAGCTCTCTAGAAGGTAGCCCCACCATTGGACATACTAAATGGTATTCTTCAAAAAGTAAATATCCCCCATTTTATGGCGAATGTCATTTTATATTGATATTCACCCTTCACCTAGATATAATTAAAGCCAAAAAATCTATCAACAAGGAAAATATCTTAGCTCCAAAAACTATCTACAATATTTGATCTATTTGTGGTATAGGATAATGATCCTTCAATGAAGCTTTATTTAAGTTTTGGAAATAAATGCACAACTAGATGTCACCATTTTTATTTTAAACTAGAACTAGATTAGCCACCCACATGGAATGCTTGGTTGGGTATATATCTTTCCATTTAGCAACTTCAATAATTCTTGATTAATTAGGGATTAAAATTTAGGATTCACCAATATTTATTTTTGTTAGAAAGTCTTAATATTTGAAAGTAGATCAATGGTATGTTGGATGACCTACTTGTCATATTCTTGGAGATCATCATAGATCCAAGATATTACACCTCCAAATTCTTTGTAGAGTGTAATGAGGTCATCTATTTCCTTTTGAGTGTAGCTTTTTTTATACCTTGATCACTTTTTTGGGATCCACATATACCTCTCTAAACTTATCCTCATATAGCTTCATCCTTTGGCTTATCACATAGTCATTGTTATCAAAAAGGCTCTCAAAGTAATCAAATCCTTAGAAATATGATTATATTTTAGTTGTATAATATCATATTTATCAATAAGGATTTCCATCTCTTTTAGATCATTAGTATATATAGCTTCTTGTGTTAAAAATTTCACTATCTACTCACCATTTTCAAATACTTATCTAAAGTTATCCATATCTGAGACTAATGGTTAAAAGACCAGCTTGACCTCTTTTGGTGCTTTCCAATTTTTAGAATTAGGGCTAAAGTATACTACCTATGAAGCAAGTATATTTTTTTGGAAATTTTGAGTAGTTATGTTGTCATTGATGTCAAAATTCAGTTCATCTTAGTGCAAAGAATTGATAAAAGGAGGGTTAAAATATTTATATTTTAAGCCCAAGATATTTGATTTAAAGCTTCACATGATTGGTCAAAATATTGTCTAAATACCCCAAAGGAAGGAAATACCTAGGCCCAAAGGAAATAATATTATAATATTTATTATTATAATATTAAAGTTGTTAATATAAGGCCTAAGGTTAAGAAAGGAAACACCTAGACCCAAAGGAAATAATATTATAATATTTATTATTATAATATTAAAGTGTTAAGAGAAAGCCTAAGGTTATATATAAAGTAATTATAATATTTATATTATAATAATTTTACAACCCTAAGTAGGGTTTGGTGCCAAGGTTAAGGTATAAATATTTTAATTTTCATCGACGTCCAAGCAAGGAGGAAACATAGTATTTATACCATAAAGTTTGGAGCCAAAAAGTAAGTCTTCGAATGCACATGTGAATGTTTAATTAAATAGGTTGATGCGATTTTCGTGATAAAAAGAGGATAAAGATTTTTATTTTTAAAAGGCATAATAGAGCACGTGGAAGAATAAGGAGGCAAGGGTGCATACCCCTATCACCAACCACACGGTTGGCCTAGTGGTAAGGCTTGGTAGCGTAATGCTTTGATGGACATAATGTCTCCCGTTCGATTCCCGCTGACAGTAGAGGGAAGTTGTTTTGTTTTAAATGTATTTTGGCACCAACGGAAGGATAAAGGAAAGGGGGCACATTGTTGGTTTCAAGTGAGCGCTTAGCTCACATGGTGGTTAGGCCGAGGCTAAGGTGCAGGCAACAGGCGTAGTGGGGAATCAATTCCCATGGAGGTAGTACGCAAGGTATTTTTTTTTGCTTTAATAAATTTGCCACCTAAGGTTCTAAGTTGCATGGTATGCGCTAACGTGGGAGGTATAAGGTGTTAAAAATAATTTTTATTTTTGGCATAAAAAGGGTTTTGAATTAATTTGGATTTTGACATAGTGAAATTGTTAAGTGCCTTGGAATATTATTTTGAATGGTGGTTATATTTCTATTGGAAATACATTTATGATAAGTGGGAGATATAAGGGATTAATATTTATTATAATTCCATGCATTTAATTTTTGAAGGAAGTTATAGTGAATAAATTTGAAAGTGAATTTTTGGAGTAATAAGAATCATTGTTGATTTTGTTTTGAATATGTTAAAGAGGGAGTTAAAAGGTGTATGAGGTATTTTGATTATTTGTATGTCTTGCTAAAAATATTTTGAAGGGTTTGATTATTTGAGAAACCAAGAGAGTGGTTTGGAATTTAATTGGGCATATTTTGGAAGGAATACTTTGTGGATGTTTTGAAATAGATTGTTATTATCTAACCTTTTGAGTGGCATGAGGAGAATTTATTGTGAAACAGATTTTGAAGACATATCTTCATCAAAGAAAAAATGTATGGGCACATCATCCTTTGATTGAAGTGTTGTTGGATTGACTGTTGTGAAATATAAGATGGAGTGAAAAGGATTGTTGAAGAGCATTATTGGAAATATTTGAGTGAGTTTTTACATGCTTGACTGGTGAATTTTTAGAAAATATTTGAGATAGATATTGAATATTATTTGAGTTAGGGTTTGAGACCCACATTGTGCTCTTTGTTTGCAAAAGTATGAAAACACTTGTTTAGGATTAATGAGCAAGTTGTGTTTCATTGATTGAATAATTGAGTGAAACTTCTTGAGCATTAGTTTTGAGTGATATTGAAAGTGAATGTGCAAACATTAGAAATTAGATTTGTGAAAGCAACAAACTTAATGATTGAGTAGAACATATTGTGTTTTTTATAGAGTATATCATTCTCTATATGTTCTAGAAGTTAAAAAAAAATTGAATAGAATATGTCTAAACAACTACAAGTTAAAGGAATTACTTTGAAGATTAGACAAGGAATTTGATAGCATTATGTGCAAGATTTGAGATTGATTAAGCATATCTTGTGAATTGTTTTGAGCATGTGTTTGAGAATATTTGAGCAAGTCTTTGTAAAGACTTGAGAGAATATTTGAGCAAGTCTTTGGGAATACTTGAGAGTAGATTTGAGCAAGTCCTTGAGAAGACTTGCGGGTAGATTTGAGCAAGTCTTTGAGAAGGCTTGGAGGCAGATTTGAGCAAGTCTTTGTGAAGGCTTGAGAGCATAATTAAGTGAGTTATTGAGAGGACTTGAAGGTAGGTTTGAGCAAGTATTTGATAAGGTTTGAAGGTATATTTGAGTAAGTCCTTGAGAGGACTTGAAGGTAGATTTGAGAAAGTATTTGAGAAGGCTTGGAGGCAGATTTGAGCTGAGTTGATTTTTTATTTTTTTCAAGCTTTGTGTTAAGGCTTGTGGTAAATCTAAGCAGTTTGATTTGTTAATATGTTCAATATTTTTGTTAAGTCTTAGGGAAAATCTAAGCAGAGTTGATTTGTTGATTTGTTCAAGCTTTGTTTTAAGGCTTGGGGTAAATATAAACATAGTTGATTTGTTGATTTGTTCAAGATTTGTGTTAAGGCTTGGGGAAAATTTAAGTAGAGTTGATTTATGATTGGATCAAGCTTTGCGTTAAGGCTTGAGGATAGATTTAAGATAGATATTTATGAGCATATTTATACTACACTTGGGACAGTGTTTGGTGTAGATATAAGATAGAGTTGAGAGCAAGCTTTGGAGGTGATATAGTAGAGGACAATAGTCTTTAGTGGATAGAGATCCATTAGCCAGGGCAGTGAGGATAGAAGTATTTTGTGGATAGATATCCACAAGCAAGTGCAGTGGGGGTAGAATTATTCTAGAAGATCATCATCCAGAGTAGAGGCGAAAGAGTTCTCCTGTGGATAGAGTTCCATGAACCAGATAAAGGGGAAAGAGTTCTCCTATAAATAGAGTTATATGAACTAGATCTAGGGGAAAGAGTTATCCTATGTATTGGGATCCGTGAACTAGCTAGTAAGATAGAGTTCTTTTGTGGAGAGTGATCCACAAACCAGTTGAGGAGAAATATTTCTCCTAGATCAAGTTCCATGAACCAGAGAAAAGAAGAAAGAGTTCTCCTATGGAGAGAGATCCACAAAGAAAATATTAGGGTATTAGTATCTCCTTTGGATAGAGGTCCATAAATATAGTAATAGGGAAGTGATTCCCAAGAGATTTGTTGAGAAAATTTTAGTGGAAATATTTTCTCTGTGGAGTAGCCCACATTGGGTGAACCACATTAAATTGGTGTCTCTATTATGTGTGATAATTGTGCATTTCTTTGACTACTGATGTTGATATTGTTATTTATAATATTGGATAATATTATTTGGTAAAGAAAAGTAAAATTTGGTCTTATATTGTTCACCCCCCTCTTAGTATAAGCCTGTGTTTTTCATATTTTCCAATGCATTTTAACTTTGGAGAATAGATTTTACATTGATAGCATCAAATATTTTAACTTTTCCACTTTCAAAAATCCTAGACACAATGTCTCTTATTTAGTATCATTTTTTAAGTAGATTTATGTTATCTTGTAGATTTTTAATTCCTTTGGAAGGGGATTGCAAGACTACTCTAGTGCTGACTCCATTTTTGCATTTTGCTCCATAAAAATATAGCTTCCACATCTCTAATTTCCAAACCATTTGATTTGTGATATTCATAATTTTATTGCTATCTAACTCTAGTATACAATAATTTCCCATTTGGATATCAATTATTGCATTGAAATATCTTAGCAAGAATCCACATTCCATTTGTAGCTCTCCAGTCAGCTCCTTAAGATATTTTGGATCCTCTCATCCAAATTAACCTCTTATTAAAGTGCTTCTATGTTGTATGAGCTTGGCTTTTGTACATAGATCCTCACTTTTTTCTTTTTTGGAGAATCACCCTATGCATCAAGTCTAGAGCTAGGTACCTTCCAAGATAATCTATGAATTCTCTTGATAAGAATAGGCTAAGGAGAGGAAGGAGGTCAACAATTATCACCCCTTATATCCTAGTGACTTATAAAATATTATGTAACACCATAGAAATATCTTTTAATACTTCAATAGTTTAGAAAAGGGTCTCATCTAGATATAGAATGTCCAAACTAGTTTGGGTGTATTCCTCTCCCATAGCATCAAAAACAACTTTAGGGATAATTGTTGTTGCTAATTTTAAGTACACCATGTAATTTTTTATAATTCATCCTTCCATGCACAAGAACATGTAGAAAGGTAGATCCTATTTTTTCCCATCTCTAGGTTTTGTTTATCTTGATTCATTTTTATATCTAGGTAAACAAATGCACTTATTGATGTATTTTTTATGGCTACTCTAAGTAAATCCATCTGTCCTAGAATCAACAATACACCATAGATGCTAGATCATGAAGGATTCTTCTTCAATTATTATATAATGTTGTATTTAGAGACATCTAATAGATCTTCTTCCTTTTAGAATAGCTCAATAAACCTCTTTTACAACTACTATATGGCCACTTTCCTTTACCTTCTAGTTCTTTATAGGAAACACAACTTCCTTAGGGTGTGTTCTCTAGTGTCCTTCTGATCAACCTTAGGTACATCTAGATTTTTATGCTCCTTATGTTATTATTTAGATTATTCCTCGGTCTGCTAAGTTAAAGCCTTTAGAGCATCAACATTCCATGGATTTGACAAAATATGTCTCTTCTAGAATATGGTCAACATGTTTAGCCAAGAGGTTTTGATCTAGATCCATAAGCATACTCACTTTTTCTTTTTATTATATTTATACTATCTATGCTATAACTATATTTTATTGGTGTTGATAGACCATACAAGTATCAATATTATGGGGATGATTGTAAGCTAGGCACCAATAATCCTCCTAGACTATAGATGTCCCTCTTTATTATCTTCTAATAATAGCATTTTTTTCCAATCATGTTGCTAGTTGAATCCCCTTGGTATTTTGAGATATAGAGATATCTTCTCTATTGGTGCTCTTCAAATCTTCTTTTAGTATTTTTTGCTCTATCATAGTGATATTTTTATGAGATTATTGATAGTTACCTTCAACTCCTACATTATTAGAATATATTTTATATTATTTAAGACATAATAAGATCAAAGGTTACTTAGACAAATGTCACAATATAAATATCAAAGGTCATTTCTGAAATCAATATAATGGACTCCAAGTTCCATATTGTATTTGACAATTTATTTATATAATCAAAAGCTCTATGCATTGGTTCTCATGTGTTGTGTAAGTTCCATTATTATTTATTTAGTTCATTATATTGCAACTTAATTTTATTAGATATTTTGATTATATTCTTGTGGATTTTATATTAAGTATAAGGCTTCAAAATCCATCTATAGTATTAGATCTACAATAATTTTCTTGCACATGATTGATTTGAGTTGTAGTATACCCGATAAAAAGAGATCCCATAGCCAAAAGAGATAGGATACCTGAGAAAAAGTTGTCCCATAGATACCAGAGATAGGATACTCGAGAGGAGTGGTCCCATAGTTGATAGATATAGGAGACCCAAGGAAAAATGGTCCAATATAAGTCAAAGATAAAGAGGAAAATAGAGAGAAGAGGTCCTAGATTTGGCAGAGGTATGAGACCCAAGAAAGAGGTTCCATATGATCCATTAGAGTAAATAAAAGAGAAGAAAAAAAGTCCTATTGAAGAGTGAAGAGTGACCATTAGTCAAGTCTTGAAGAAGAAAGAAAATATCCAAAAAAAAGGTATTCACATCAAGTTTGGGATAATCATTGTCATTCAATGACAAGCCCATAAGGTGTTGTGGAGACCATTTGAAGGATAATATTGTGAAAGCATATGGAAGGCAATAATATTGCCAATGTTTGAGCAATAAGGACAACAAGTTTAAAGGCAAAATAGAATATTGATAGAGGTCACCATTGGATAGAATTAAAGGGGTAGCATTCATATTGTGGAAAAAGAAGAAAAGGCAACACAATTTTTAGTCAGGAGAAGATATCAAAGGAATATTCCAAGGGAACATATTTTCTATAGTTCCACTACATTGGAGAAGCATCTTTATTTGGCTAACGAATAGAAAGAGATTTGGTGCAGTCAAGATAAATCTTTAAAATATTTTTTGGTGCAATAAAAGTCTAATTTTTCAAAGAGCAAAGTGTAATAGAAGAGTGTTATCATCCATTCAAGCTACAAGGAGAGATATTATATTTCATATTCCATGACCTGCATACATAGTAAGGATAAAAGGCAACATTGTAAGAATCTATGGGCTAAAATAGAGGAAACAACACCTTTGCAAAGAAGTATCATTGCCAATGTCAAGTGACAACACCATAGTCAGACAAGTTAGAATGTGATCCAAGGAACCATCATTAGACACAGGTTCTCAAGCACCAGAAAGTAAACAAACAGTGAGTGTAATTTTTAGTCAAATATTGGAAATGAAGCATCATATTTAGGGTGGTGCCTATTGAAAAATAAGTAAAATATATAGAGTTGAAGTTCCAAATTATTGGAGAAGCAAGGGTTAGGAAGAGATAATGCCAATAATTGGAGTACTATAATGTTTTATTCATGCAAATACATGTGATTGAAGGGTAGGTGAATCATTTATGCATGTAATATTAAACATAAGTTTGTAGCATTCTGAAGCATCAAGAAAATGATATTGAAGCATCTATTTGAGAGAAGCCATTAGAAGGAAGGCATCCATTGGAGGACACAATTTAATAGAAGGAATGTAACATAATGTTCATTATAAGACATAGAGTATAAGGAAGGTAGTGCCCATAAATCTCATTGGAGGACATAAGAAGGCAACATTCATAACTATATACAACAAATCCACCTCCCAGAAGAAGAAGAAATAAGTTTAGATTTGCATAATTTTTTTAAAATGTACAATGTAGGGTTTTGTCTAATTATATAATGTAGGGTTGTAAAATGTACAATTGGGTGTAATTGTACAATTTCATAAATGTGCAATTAGAATTCAAATAAAATTAAGTTGAAATGTGCATTTAGGTTAATTTGATAAAAATAAAATTAGACTTAGGGAAACCTTAATGCAATTATTTTTTTTATGGGAAGGCAGTTGTGAATAATGGTTGTCTCAAAAACTACTTTGCAATGGCCTAGGAAAACATTATAAAGCCCCCCATTCAAATTTTTATGGTTTTTCATTCATGTTCATACTTTTGGAAGAATGGTTCATTGTAGTTGTTGGTTGATCAATTGTTCATGTTTAATGAGATATTATTGTTAATGTGTTGTGGAGATTTATTATTCATGGTATATTATGGCTATACATTTTTCATGCTAATATTACCATTAGATATGGATTGTACATTCAGTGCAATTGTGATCAAATTATTGTGTGAACCCACAATGAAAATGAAGCATTGATGATTCCTAAACCTCGTGTGATCATTGTGAATGCATATAATATTGAATGGATATTATTGTAAGGGATATTGAGAAGTTTACAGGATATTGTATGATTTTTTGGAATGCACAATTAGTAATATTGATGGTAATAATTATAGAAAGCAGTTTTAAACTTGCATGTTAACAAACTAGGATGATAATTGCATCATATAGATAGACTATTCTTACTTTTTAGAATCAGAATATGATTTGGTAAATATACAGTGTGAAATTGTAACAAGTGTTTCATGAAATCATACAATCAACCACCCAAACTATACAAGTAATCAATTATCTTGTTTTAGGAATGAACATGCATAGTTAAACTTACCAGAGAAAAACAAGGGTTTGAAAGTGAACGATTACAAAACTGAGTTTTATCTACAAATTGACTTTTAGTAAATTTTTAAAGTGGAAAATCATATATTTCAATATGTTGTACAATTTGGATTGTACAACTATACAATTTGGAAATCGTACAATCAATTTTGTGAGTTTGGTAAATTGTATAGGGGCAAATCATACAACTATATGATTTGAGCCAAATCAGCTATAAAACCATAGGATTCATTTCTAAATCTCCTAATTCACATCCCCCTCTAGGAATAATCCTCCCTATGCTACATTTGGTATCATTTATTAATAAAACTTTAACAATTGGCATTATTTTTATCAAAATTGTCATAGTTGAGAAAGACCTACAAGTGACAATTTTTGAGTAAGAACCAATTAATAGAATCAAGGAAAGAAGTAGATTCTAGTAAGAAGAAGTACAATATTTTCTCAAATGAATAAATTGAACAACTCCACACAAAATATGAATGAACTAGTAATAGAACAAGTATGGACTTCAAACAAAGCAAACATTGAAAGGTGGTACACATTGCTGATAGATATAGAAGAAGGGGTACAAGAACTACCAAGAGTTAAGAAAAATATTGGTGTAAGAGGAGACATTGATGGAGAACCTTTATGAGGATACAATGAGTGGATGGTAACACCTAAACAAGTGACAAGAATGTTGCAAAGGGGTGTGGAGTATGGGAGTCAAGCACTAGAGCAACATCATGTGAGGTCTCAAGAAATAGGGAAAGGGCCACAACTGACACACCAATGATGGAGGTCATGGAGTGAGGATGCACACAAGGTTGGGTGATGATTGTTTGGTGATAATAAGGTACCTAAGATAGAAACATCTGATGAGGAATAGCATAGTGGATCACCCACACAAAGGAAGAATCATTTAAGAATTTTGGATGATACTTCATCAAGTGATGAATGAGGAACCTCACCAATGGTTAACGTAGCCACAAGAGAAGGAAAACCAAGATGCCCACCCTTCATGGGATAAGGGAAAGAGGACCCAACAATACATATTGTTACATGTATAAACATATGAAAATAAAATATCATAAACCAGCAAGATGAATGGTTGCAGTTGTTACCTACCACATTAAGGGGACTTGCAATAGATTGGTATCTAAAGCAAGAGAATACACTAATTTTTTGAGTATGGAATATGATGAAAGATGATTTAATTGATGAATTTTTCCCATTGAGAGATTATGGTGATATTGTAATGGAAATATACACCACAAAGCAAGGTGTTGATGATGAAATTAAAACATACAACCATCAATTAAAACAACTGGCCAACAAAATACAGATACCACCAATTGATGCATTGGTTGAACAATGGTTTCTCGATGGGTTACTACCAAGATATAAGAAGAATATGAACGTAGTACCATCCTCAACATATGAAGAAGCATTGGATAAAGCAAATATTTTTAAGAGTGAGGTGAAGCAGACAATAGTAGGAATCATGACACATACTAGGCATGAAGATTTGGATAGCGGTGAAGATGATACAATACATCAGACCATCCAATATTTCTAAAATAAATTTGATAATATAATAAAAGAATCCAAAGAATATACGAGGTGAGATTTAAAGGATATCTAGCGTACAAAATGTAATACTGGAGGGAATACAAATGTGAATTATCCTCGAAATGAATACTGCCATATATATAATGTGCTACAATATGAAGTGATAAAATGTCCATTCAATGCAAAGGGTCAACATAAAATTTTAGCAATTCAAGACCAAGAGGAAAAACTAAAGCCTCAAGATAATGGAAAATCTACAACAAGTGGAGGTTATAAAAATAACTATAGAGGGGGAAAGCAATATCAAGGCAATCAATAATGATGCTAGATCCATTTGCAGTATAATTCAAAAGAAATATTGATCATATAATATTGCAATTTCCAAGAAAGAGGGCACTTTGTAAATAATTGTACTTCTCCACAGACACATGAGATAACATAAAATAATGCTACACACATGTGTATATGGTGTGGTCTAAGAAACCACAAGGAGGACAATTTCCCTAAGAAAGAGGGTACAAGAAACTCAGAAAATATGAATTTCTTAGACATTGATGTACCTCAAATAAGGAAGAAGGAAACTGAGAAAGATGTATTAGCCATGACACAATGTTAGGCTAAGAAGGATACTTACACAAAACTTACCAAGGAAAGGAAGATATGGTAGGTGAAAAGAAAGGTAATTGAAGAAGAGGTAGAGAAAGCTAAGTAGTAAACGCTAGCAGAACAGAAAGAATTAAATAAGCCTTGCACATCTTAAGACAAATTAGATGTACAAGAACTAGTAGTACAAGTTCTAAATACAATAATTGAAATCATGATGGCTAGTTTATTGGAAGCCATATCATCACTACATAAGGTGATGGAAGAGGAGATACAACCATAAAAGGTGATGGAAATCCAGAGCCAACCAATATAGGTAAATGAATGAAAGGATTATTTTATGGATCCAACCATATTAATGATTGTGTTGGGAAGAAACCAACATTATTCCATATGAAGATCCTAGAGAATGATTTAACACAAGTTATTGTGGATATAGGATCTAGTATGAACATGCTACCAAAGAAAACTTGGAGGAACTCCATCATTGTGGGTACCAAGTTTTCAGTTGTACAATGTTGACTAGTATGGTATTGAGACAAAGGGAGTATTGACAACATAGTAGGTGATAATATTTGACCAAGAATTTATCTTGGATTCATTGTGATTACTATGTAGAAGCTCACATATGATGCACTATTATGAATAGGTTAGTTGCGAGTAGTCAAAGTTAATCACAACTAAGGAAAATATCAGATTGCACTAGAATAATACACTGGAATGTTGTTAGGGCATTGCATAGTTGTCATAGCTATGCAATGCCCTAACAACATTCTAGTGCATTATTCTATACATATTTGATTAGTTGGTAATAGATAAGTTCAAGGTATTCTTGGATGATTGGTCCATATATGGTTGGATCGAGGACCATATACCAACCCTGAGTGAATATATGAGCCAATGTAGAAATGCACAAATCTCCTTGAATCTTGGGAAATGTTATTTAATTGTACCATATGGGAAATTACGAAGATATATAGTGTGTAGTGAAGGGTTGAAGATAGATCCTGATAGAATTTGTGTCATTTTGCATATGGAGGAGTCATATGATGTGAGTTTATTAAAAATCTTCTTAGGATCTACAGGATATTATTGAAGGTTTATCAATAATTACACACATGTATCCTACCCATTGGACTCATTGACAAATAATAGTTCTCCTTTTAGTTGGATAGAGAAGCACCAAGGATATTTTGAGGAATTAAAATCAAAACTTGTGAGTAGCCCCATCTTGGTGTTTATATATTGGGATAAAGAGTTCCATATCCATATCAATGCTTCCAATTTTGCAATAGGATGTGCATTGGCTCAAGAAGAATAATTTAGGCTGGATTAGCCTATTTATTTCATAAGCTATCTATTGTCAATAACAGAGAATTATAGTACAACAAAATGAGAGGCTTTAGAAATGGTATATGTTATACATAATTTTATGCTTTACCTATTAGCAAACCCATTTGCCTTATATGTTGATCATAAAGCTCTGTTGTACCTAATAAATAAACCAGTGATACAAGGGTGAGTCAGCAGGTGACTTGTCACTTTGAAAGAATTTGTATTCTGAGTAATTAGTAAGATCTAGAAAAAATAATGTAATTGTAGACCAGCTATCTCGAATACAATTAGGAGAACCTAGAGGGATGATAATTCTGGATGAATTCCTCAATTAACAACTATTTGCAATTAATGTTGTACTAGCATGGTATAAATTAATTGTAGAATATCTATCCACATGGATGTTGTCACAAGACTTGGAAATTATAGAAGAGAGGAAAGTAATATTGAAGTCAACACCTTTTCAACTGATATATGGATTGTTGTATAAGATGGGTGTTGATGGTATTTTACGAAGATGCATAATGGAAGAGGAAGTTAATACAACATTAAAATAATCCCATGAAGGTTTTGTAGGAGGACACATAGGGACAAATGCCATTGCTACAAAGATACTCTTGGTAGGACTATAGTGGCCTACATTGTACAATGATGCAAAAGAATAAGTATAGGCATGTGACAGTTGTAAAAGAGTGGGAAAACCACTGCATAGATACTTCATGTCTTTGTATCTATCACAACCTCAAGAATTATTTGAGATATGGGATTTGTATTTTGTTGGACCATTAAAAAACACCCATAGGTGAAAATGTTGATATATAGTGCTAGCAACAGACTACTTGATAAAATGGGTAGAAGTGAGGGCACTACTAGATAAATATAAAAAAGTACAACCCAATTATCATATGAACAAATAATCACAAGATTTAGAATTCTACTATAAATAACAAATGATAGGGAAGGTCACTTTGTTAATGATTTTTTAAAAAAGTTGATGATAGAATTTAGGATTTTGCATTCATTGTCAATTATGTACTACCCTTGAGCAAATGGATAGGTGAAGGCAACCAATAAGGTCCTGGTTTCTATGCTATGTAAGACTTATGATATAGAAGGAGTAGATTGGGAAGAGATATTTCCATATATCCTATGGGATTATAGGACAACCTTTAAGATAAAAATGGACCATACATCATTCTAGCTAATATATGGTTAGGAGGTAGTAGTGCTAATAGAATTCTTGGTACCTATTTGTAGATAGTTATGGAGCATCACTTGGGTGACCAAGAAAGCCAAGGATAGCAATTGGCCGAACTCATCATACTAGATGAAAGGAGAGTCATAGCACAATAGGTAATCAATTATGGCATTATAAGCATCTCTGCAAATTAGAACTTAATCAAGGAGAGTTAGTCCTTAAGTTCAATGGAAAGCAAGAAATCAAGCTTGGGAAGTTGAATATATTATGGTTTGGTTCATTTAGAGTTATGGAAGTTATGGAGAATGATGTAGTGAAGTTACAAAAGTTGGATGGGATAGTTGTACCCAAAACCATGAATGGATAAAAGTTGAAACCATACAAAGCACAGTGTATGTTCATTGCTTCACACTAGATTGATTGACGATAGTGGAAGGAAGCTAAGTATAGCAAACCACGATAAGCATTACCTAAAAACAAAAATCCACAATAGGAAGCTAGTGATATGGGGTTTACATGTCTATTTTTACAAGGAGAGGAGGCATGAAAAATTATAGAGAAACGAGAGTTTGTACTATACCCCAGTGAAATAAGAAGAATACAAGTACACATAAGGTTCACAAAGAGGATAAAATGAATTGAATATGATAACAATGAATGAATTCCTCTAAATGAAATAAGAAATCAACCATCAGTACAACTAGAATTAAATTAGAAAATGTAGGAAGAAGTAACCCAATTAGAAGCAATATTTTATCCACATTTGGGGAAAAGATATTTTCCTCAATAAATGAAATTATGATGAAGGATACGATTAATGGTACAATACATAGACAATATGAACACCTTCAACATGGAAATTCTAGATGCAAGTGAAGGTGGAGCCATCGATAAAGACATAATTGAACTTACTTTATTATTCCATATAGGCATACTATAACAAAGGATGCAACATCAATCCCAACAATTGTAGGAAGAATATAAATTATGTTAGGATCCTCCATCCTAACATTATTAGTTACTATTATTAATCATTTAATTATTATATTAGTAGCTCATAAAGTGAATCATCACATCTCTTTCTAACGTGAACCATCACGTCTCTTCACCAACAAATATTTAGGGTAGATATATATATTAGGTTGGCCATTCACACAAATCATCCATGAAGAAGAATATATAATTGTTTATTGAATGCATTGGAGGGACCTTCCTACCAGTGAAACAATGATTCTTTATCAAAGTGATTCTTTTAAATTAATGTTATTTTATTTATTTATTTATTAAATATTAGCTAGAACCTTCAGGGTTCTACCAAAGTATTGCAAGCACATAACACAAGGCTACAAGGATAGATCATCCAAGAATTGGATGAAACAATGCAATGACTTGACGAGCAACAATTTGTAAGGCAAAGATAAATAGGAGTAAGGGAGGATTGAAATGAGGGTGCACCTCAAGTAAATATTAGGTGACAAGAAGGTGTAAGTCCTAGTAAGGAAGAGAGATCACAAGTCAAATAAAGAGGCACAACACATGCTCCACCAATTACAAATGAAGTAGTAGAGGTAGTTTGGCAAGAAATTGAAGAATATCTTACATCACCTGAACCCGATACAAGGGAATATACATGAGGATGTGAGTGAGTCTAGTGAAGAGAGAATGCCTTGGCTAACAAGGGATAGTATCCAAGAAAGTAGTGGTAATGAATTTTTGGTAAGGACACGGGAACCTCATGTTCATCCTGATATAGATGCTTATGTGACAACCTATTGATAGTTGAGAAGACAAGGAAGGGAAGTAAGGAGACTTCAATGAATAATGAATTTTAAAATAGAGTGGTTGGTATAAAGAGAAGATAATCATAATGATTCAAACACTGAGTTTGAATTATTAGAAGAATATAGGGAAACTTTGGTAAATTCTTCTCCAAAATTTCATTTTAAAGAAATATGATGGATAATATGACTAACATGTGCAGATCATCAGATAAGAGAATTATGACAATTGTCGCCATGATCCCAAAGAAATGAAGGATACCTGGTCAATATACAGTTTATGTATTTGACTCCTAGTACTCGAGAAATGGGAGGACCAAGTCAACATCAAGATCGGTGATAAGGAATCCCTAGTATCGTAGGGTGATAGAGAGGTCATAGAGGGGGTTGCAACCAATGAATGAGGGAAGGAATCATTCAAATACTCTACCCAAAGGAGGAAGGGGAAGGATTTGATGTCCTACTCTAATATGGCCTAGAAAAATTGAGGAGGCATCACATAGACCTTTTAATTAGATCAAGAATATGCAAGGATGTGATTGGAGAGGAGGATTCGTGCCAAAACTTATGGGACACTACCCACTTGGATGACCACCAATGCATCATTAGGTACCTAGAAGACTTGAGACAAGAAGAGGATTACTTAATGAAGGGGAAATTCCATTTAATATTTAAAGATGTTCTATAACAAGAGTAAAAGTTCATGGTAGAAAACTACATGGAAGAGAACTTTTTGGTATGGGAAGATTACAACTTCAAAAGGGATATCAAGTTGAAAAAGGACTTGTTCACCAAGTTTAGAGGCTGATTTAGTCTAGGGGGATAGAATTAGAAGTCACCCCAATGATAATGGAGTAACAAGGGTATCTTCATAAAATGATCAACGAATGGGGAAAAAAAATAAACCTCGAACGAGTAAATTTGACTTTGGAAGGAGGAAATTGTGCAATCGCAAATCATACAACTTGTAATTGTTTATTTTCAAATCATATAGATTGTAATTGTACAATTCCAAATTGCATAATTGATAATTGTACAATTCCAAATCATACTATTGAACAACAAGTACGAGTAAATCATACAATTAATCAATTAGAACCTAATTGTATAATTAATCAACACCCTATTGCATGGAATGATGTAGTAGAACCTACAAATGACACAATGGCAGAAGGAATCGTACAAGTGAATGTCATTGTATGATTTCCTAGAAGGTAAGTGTGAAATTAGTAATTTTGAAAAAAAAATCTAAAAATAGAAAAATAATCTTTACTGTGAAAATCCCTCGAGATGCAATTAATATGGAGGATGGTTGAAAACCAAGAATGGCGACCTCTTCTATTAAAAATGAAAAAGAAAATAAAAATAAAAATAAAAGAGAAGAGAAGAATAAAATATTCAAAAAGCAAGAAAAGGACAAAATTGCATGCACAAAGATATGATTTGGTAGTCATCCATGCAAAAATTCAAAAGCACATGCAAAGAGGCTGATGTGGAAAATTTTCATGCACAGGATGTTTTTATTATAAAAAGGAAGGCACCATGCATGTTATTTTTACCATATTTTGACAATTGCATGAATTGAACAATGAAATTTGGAGTATCCAGGAGAAAGGAGTGTGCAATTAAATGAATTTCTTCCACATGGGCATACAAATATCATATGCATGATAAATTAGTTTGACCCATCTCAAATTTGCACCGTGAATCTTCTTGTTCTTCGAAAAAGTAAGCTAAAATTGGAAAAAAATGACAAAATCTAAGATTTTACTTCAAAGAATATTTGGGTTTTTCATAAAACATAATTGTAAGTGAAATCATGGTAAAGGAAAACTTAAGTGATGAAAATTGTTGCTAGGGTTTGAGTATTTTTTTGAGTGAAAAATGCAAACCCTAGTGCATGAAAAAATTTTCCAATGAGGAGGCAAAAAAGTTTCATCCATTGCATGTGGAGAAGAATAAAGGAGAGGGTCATACAATATATGACATATATTTCTAGAGTAAACCATACAGTTGAAGAATGACACAGGTGGACGAGAAAATTGCATAAGTGAACTAGAAAATACACTAGAAAGAGGAAATTGTAAAACAATGATGAAGGATGCAAGGCAAATTGAATAAATCATACAAAATCAAATATTTTTGAGCAAGTGTAGGTTGGAGTAGTTGATTGTATGGTTTTTGGGTGAAATTGTATGATTTGAAGCTTAGTTGTACAATTTTAGGGTAAAATTACACAAATTAGAGGCTAAATTATGTAGTTTGAGTGTAATTGTACATTTTTTAGTACAATTGTATAATTTCTAGCATAATCGTATGGAAGGGAAGTGTAATTGTAAAATTTATGGCCTCTTGTATGATTTTAGGGTGATATTATATGATTTGAAGCACAAATTATATGATTTGGTGCATTTGTATAAAATTGTAGTGCATTTGTATGATTATGATTAAAACTATACGATCCTAGAGGTAATTGTATGATCTAAAGAAATTATATATTTTTTGATGTAGTTGTATGGATTCATGAATCGATTGCCAACAGACTTGCTAAATTGAATACGACTAGTGACAAGTGGTTCCAAGTTGAACATGGGAGAATTATGAGCACTAAGAGGTGATTTTAGGCCCATCTACAATGAATTGCAACAACAAGGGTTGAAAACTCCCTAGGACCACTCCACTAAAGGGATTCATAGCCCAAACAAGTAGAAGTTACCTCCCTAGTGCAAGGCCATGGACAAGGGTTTCAACAACAAAGGTAACATGACTATCATCCTTGGAGGGGAAGAAGTTTTAGGCCATGGAGGGGACCCAGGAACTGGTGTGGTGGTAGAGGAAGGGCACAACTACAATTTTATGAGGAGGAGATAAAAACACCTATGGAACATCATAAGGAGCTTCGTAGTGAGGTGCATAAGGAAGCTACCCCAAATGAGTAAATAGATTTACCAAGTGAATATGAAGGGGGGTAGGTAGATATAAAGGATATCAATTTTACACAGTTGGAATGATAATTATGTCAAAAGTATTGGAGCAAGACCGATAAGAAGAATTCATTGAAAACAACACTAATTAGAGCAAGAGTGAGTGTGTTGGTGTAGATTCCACTATAATATAAGGTATTATATAATGACTACTTATTATAGATTGTACAATCGTATGATACCAGTTAGACTTAGGAGACACCAATCCCCTAGTACAAGTTTGTGGGCACCAACCCACAAGAGACACCAATCCCCTTGCTCAAGTTTGTGGGTAACAACCCATAGGAGACACCAATCCCCTTATTCAAGTTTGTGGGCACCAACCCATAGGAGACACCAATCCCCTTGCTTAAGTTTGTGGGAACGAACCCTTGGGAGACACCAATACCCTTGATCAAGTTCATGGGAACCAACACACAGGAGACACCAATCCCCTTGCTCAATTTTATGGGAACCAACCCATAGGAGACACCAATCCCCTTTCTCAATTTTGTTGGAACCAACCCACAAGAGACACCAATCCCCTTGCTCAATTTCATGGGCACTAACCCACACAATTCTGATCCGAACACTGGTCACAAACATTCCTTAAATTTACTCCAAAAATTTCTCACAAACACTGCTCAAATCTGCTCCAAAACCTACTCAAAAACATTGCTCAAATTTGCTCCAAAACCTACTCACAAACACTGCTCAAATCTACTCCAAAATCTGATCAATAATGGCATCAAGTTCTTCACCTTTTCTTGAGTTTTCTTTCTTCAACTAAAAGGCAATTTAGACATATTCTACCCAAAATTCATTTAACTTCATGAATATATAGAGGATGATATGCACTAGTGTAGAAATATTCAAATGGCCAATATGTTCTTCACATTCATTAAGTCTATCACTTCCACATTTACCACTATTTAAAGTAGTCTTAGTCTAGCACTAGATAACTTAATTGCATGTTGAATTGGAGATGCTAATACCTTACTTTTCTTCCACTATCATGTGCACCTTTTCTTCTTCTTGAGATGGCTAAATTTTCCTTCCTTTTTAATTGAATTCTTGGGTGAATATGTGCACTTAATCCTCTTACTCTATTCCTTGATGTCTTGACTTGTTTAAAATTTGTGCCCTCCAAATCTGTCTCAATAATGATGATCTTCCTTTTGCATGTGCTTTCCAAATCTACCTTGATAATGATGATCTTCTTTTGAAACTTATAAAATAAAACTTTATAACAACAACATGACTCCTTATATCTCCCTTTTAAAACTTATAAAATAAAACTTTATAATAACAATATGACTCCTTATATCTCCCTTTTAAAACTTGCAAAATAAAAAGTTTATAATAACAACATGACTCCTATTTTCCTTTTATCAAATTTAATTAAAAACTTTACTTTTACCTTGCACAAAAAACATTAGCACACTGCAGAGGAGATTCGTCCTTTGGACCTCTAGTTGTGTAGCGCCCTAATGCAGGATAGTGACCAACTGAGCTAACCCAGTACATGAAACTAAGGAGCACAATAAAATATTTAAATCCTTTGTTGTGCTATCTCAAAAAACAAATACATAGCAAAAAAAGCATCGAGGAGATTCGACCCTCAAACCTTCTACATAGCAGTGTCCTAAAATAGGATGGCAACCAACTAGGCTAACCCAATGGTTGAGATTAAAAGAGCATAATAAAATATTTAAACCTTTCGTACCTTGCACTTTAGTTGCAAAGCAAAAAGGGCCACCGAGGATATTCAAACTTTGGATCTTCTACACTGTAACACCCTAACACAACCTAGTAACCAACTGGTATGACCCAACGGTTGAGATAAAAAGGGTGTAATCAAATATTTAAACCTTCCTTCAGATCACTACTACATCATCGAACATCCTCCTAAATCTTCAACCTGCACTCCTCTCTAATATGTCCTCCCTTATCTTCTACTCATTGCTCATTCTTCTCTCGAAGGATATTCGAATTTCTTTCTATCCTAAAATGAATTATTTACCTCATATTAATATGCTTTCCCTTTGTCATTTACGCCCAAGGAGGTCGGCTCATGCATAATTAACTTTGAATTTCAAATTCACTTTTATGTGGTTCTCAAGTCGACCCACTCCTTTTAAAATACTTTTCTATTATAATATTTGAGTATTTAAATTTTTATTTAAAATCTATTTAAATATTTTGATTTAAATATAACCCTTCCAATTTAATATTTAAATATTTCATTTAAATATTAAAGCATAAAAATCACCTTTGAAGATATATGCCTTGACATCAATAACAATATTATCACCCTTGAAGATATATACCTTGACATCAATGACAACTCAAAAATTCTAACAATCTCCCCCTTTGTCATTGATGGCAACCTTGCAACAAAATTGTCCTTTACTAAAATAAAATCACAAGCTACTCCCTCTGACAAGTTGCTCCCCTTACTAAAATTCTCCCCAATTGACATTAATGGCAAAGGCTCCTCAAAGTTGAAGGGTAAGACACTTTACAATACTCCCTTACTCCCTGCTCTAACTGAGACAATCAATGATGAGATGGGAGTGAAACTCCCAAATTATTATGCTCCTCTTCTTGTTCTATTTTCTTTCTCTAAACTTTGGAGGTCACATTATTTTGCATATTTTGACCATCCTCCTTCTTACTTGATTTTGGAATTTTAGGGAACATTGTTCTACACCATCTAGTTGTATGTTCAAAATTATTACATTTGTAGCATATGATGTTGTAGTCCATGAGAGGTGCAAATGAATTTATATTCCTCTTGTTGAAACCAAAATTATTTTTAGCATGAAATCTGCAAAGTACAGCTTTATGACCGAAATGGTTACATGAAAAACAATAGAATTAGAAGAAATATTGAAACATGTGTGAATACCTTGGAGGATATGACTGTATTGTTCTCTCATTGATGTTTCTCTGATAGACCTTATTTCTTTATGATGCTTTATTTTCTTCCTTCTCGATGCTTCCACTTCTCAAAACATAAGCATAGGTCTTAGGCTCTTCTTTAATTATTTTTTTTATGCTTCCATTCCTTTTGAGCTTGACTCCCCCTTTTGTTTCTTTTGACCTTCTCCAAAACCAAGTCCAGTATTTATAAACAAAGATATTTGTGCATTGATAATATCATCCAAACAATTTATTCTTTTCTCAAGCATAATATTTTTCGATAGCTTATCATTAGATTCTTCCACTTCCTTTCTTAAAGAACCAACTTCATGTTTCAATTTTTCACATTCCAAATATTTTGCCTTTAATTTCTCATCCATACCTTCTTCAATTCACTTTGCCTCTTCAAATTTAACTTTCAAGTCAATGAGTTCTTGTGACAAGTTTACCTTTGTCATCTCATCCTCTTGTGCTTGAGTTTTCAATATTGAGTTTTTCTTTCTAAGTCTTTTCAACTCTTCAAGAGAAAGAACAAGTTTCTCTTGTATGTCAACTATGGCTTGCTCTTCACTTTCTGGATATTTCTTCTTTTCTTAGTTTTTGATAACAGGATCATTTCTTTCTTTTTTATAGCCAAATATAGAATTTATTCTCTTTCACTATCAGATAATATTTCATCACTACTGGAAGAACTGCTTGCTTCCTCAACATAAAGACTCTTCTTGTGCCTTTGAAAGATCTTCTTTTCATGCTTGCTTTGATCGTGCCTATTTTTATTTTCATGATAAAATTTTATTTCTTTATTTTTCTTGTATTCCTTTTCTTCTTCATTGCTACTACTTCCAGCTTATGGGTAATTAGATGCATAGTGGCCAATGTTACTACAATTAAAATATTTCATAGAATGCATACCTTTGTGTTTTCTTGGACCTTATTTCTTAGCATAAAGTTAGCTTCTTATATGCTATTTTATTCTTCACTTGACTCTGGTTCTTTATTATTTGTGTACTTTGAAGCTTTAAATGTAGTATCCCATTTGGATGTTTGATCTTTTTCAGTCCTCATCTCATAGGTTGTGAGAATTCCATGTAGCTCATCCATGATTAAGGTTTTAAGATCCTTCATTTCTTCAATTATTGAGACCTTTGCATCAAACCTCATGGGCAGTGACCTTAGTATTTTTTGAAAAATATTAGAGTCTTCAATACTTTCTCCAAGTCCATAAATGGTGTTGACAACTTCATCAATGTAGAGTAGATATTTGGTAATATATTCCTCATATTTCATCTTCAAATATTCAAAATTCCACCTGTGGGTTTGAATTTTTGCCATTTTAACTTTGTCATATCCTTGATATGGTAATTTGTCCCATATTTCTTTTACTAAGGTGCATTGCATAACTTTCACAAAATCTGATTCACATAACCCACTTAATATTCCATTCATTTCCCCGAATTTTTTTTCAAATGGTTTCTTGCCATATTGATCCATGGGAGGATTTATATATGGTGTAAACCCATCCTTAATGGATTGACATATATCATAGCCATGTGCCATCAAATAAGTCTACATCCTCACACTCTAGAAAACATAGTTAGTTACATAAAACAATGAAGCCCTATTTGACAAAACATTTTCTTGGCAAGCCATGTGTATTCTTGTAATATATTTCTTCAAGTTGTTAGGCTTTCACAAAGGAACCTGCTCTGATATTATTTGAAGAATACAAGCTTATACTAAGAGGGGGGGTGAATAGTTTAAGATGAAACTTTTCTCTTTTATTTTCAAAACAATAACTTCGAACAATATAAATGCAATAATGAAATAATGCACAAATCACCACACACATAAGAGACAAAGATTTTTTATGTGGAAAGACCCTCTCGAAAGAAAACCATGATAAAATATTGCCTATATATTTCTTCAACAAATTTCATGGTCTCCAACCCACAAGAGACACCAATCCCCAAGTACAAGTTCATGGGAACCAACCCACAGGAGACACCAACTCCCTAATACAATTTTTTGGGCACCAACCCATAGGAGACACCAATCCCTTTGTTCAACTTTGTGGGCACCAACCCACAGGAGACACCAATACCCTTACTAAATTTCAAGGACACCAACCCACAGGAGACACCAATACCCTTACTCAATTTCATGGGCACCAACCCACAGGAGACACCAATCCCCTTGCTCAATTTCATGGGCATCAAACCATAGGAGACACCAATCCTCTTGCTCAATTTTATGGGCACCAACCCATAGGAGACACCAATCCCCTTGCTCAAGTTTATTGGCACCAACCCATAGGAGACACCAATCCCCTTGCTCAATTTCATGGGCACCAACCCACATGAGACACCAATCCCCTTGCTCAAGTTTTTGGGCACCCACAAGATACACCAATCCCCTTGCTCAATTTCTTGGGCACAAACCCACATAGTTCTGATCCAAACACTAGTCACAAACATTTCTCAAATATGCTCCAAAACTTGCTCATAAAAACTTCTCAAATATGCTCCAAAACTTGCTCACAAACACTTCTCAAATCTGCTCCAAAACTTACTCACAAACACTGCTCAAATATGCTCCAAAATATGATTAATAATAGCATCAAGTTCTTCACCTTTTCTTGAGTTTGCTTTCTTCAAGTAAAAGGTAATTTAGACATATTCTACCCAGAATTCATTTAACTTCATGAACATATAGAGGATGATATGCACTAGTGTAGAAAGCTTCAAATGGCCAATATGTTCTTCACATTCATTAAGTCTATCACTTCCACATATTTCACATTTATCATAATTTAAAGTAGTCTTAGTCTAGCACTGGATAACTTACTTGCATGTTGAATTGGAGATGCTAATACCTTGCTTTTCTTCCACTATCATGTGCATTTTTTCTTCTTCTTGAGATGGTTGAATTGTCCTTCCTTTTTAATTGAATGCTTGGGTGAATATTTGCACTTAATACCCTTACTCTATTCTTTGATGTCTAGACTTGTTCCAAATGTATGCCCTCCAAATCTGCCTCAATAATGATGATCTTCCTTTTGCATATGCTTTCTAAATATGCCTTGATAATGATGATCTTCTTTTGAAACTTATAAAATAAAACTTTATAACAACAACATGACTTCTTATATCTCCCTTTTAAAACTTATAAAATAAAAATTTATAATAACAACATGACTCCTTATATCTCCCTTTTAAAACTTGCAAAATAAAACTTTATAATAACAACGTGACTCCTTATATTTCCCTTTTATAAAATTTAAATAAAATATTTACTTTTACCTTGCATAGAAAAATTTAGCATGTTATAGCGGGCTAGTGACCAATTGATCTAACCTAGTAGATGAAACCAAGGAGCATAATAAAACACTTGAATCCTTTGTTGTGCTATCTAAAAAACAAATGCACAACAAAAAATGAACCACAAAGATTTGAACCTTGAACCTTCTACATCGCAACACCCTAACATGAGCTAGAAACCAATTGGGCTAACCTAATAGCTGAGAGTAAAATAGCATAATCAAATATTTAAACCTTTTGTACCTTGCACTTCAATCGCACAATGAAAAGGGCCATCGAGGAGATTCAAAATTTGGACCTTCTGTACCATAGTACCCTAATGCAGTCTAGCAACTGATTGGGCTGACCCAACGATTGAGATCAAAAGGGCACAATTAAATATTTAAACCTTCCTTCGGATCACTGCTACACCGTCGAATGTCCTCTGAATCTTCAACCTGCGCTCCTCTCTAGTACATCCTCCCTTATCTCCTACTCACTAATAGTTCTTCTCTCTAAGGATATTTAAATTGGTTGTTATACCAAAATGAATTATTTACCTCATATTAATATGCTTTCCCTTTGTCATTTGTGTCCAAGGAGGTCGACCCATGCATATTTGGCTTTGAATTTCAAATTCACTTTTATGTGGTGCTCAAGTCGGCCCACTCCTTTTAAAATACTTTTATATTATAATATTAAATATATGATTTAAATATTATAATATTTGAGTATTTAAATTTTTATTCAAAATCTATTTAAATATTTTGATTTAAATATAAACCTTCCACTTTAATATTTAAATATTTCATTAAAATATTAAAGCATATAAAATCACCTTTGAAGATATATGCCTTGACATCAATGAAAAAATTAAATCACCCTTGAATATATCTACCTTGACATCAATGAAAACTCAATAATTGTAACAAACAAGACTAAAGTTGAGGAGAAGCTAAAAAGGCTAAAGCTAAATTGAATGATATAAAGCTCACTTGTGATGATAAGCTACACTCATAAGAACAAAGAAAATAGTTTATGATCCAACAAGTAGAGGAGCAAAAGAAGTGATTAGAAGAATATGAAGTGTTATTACAATAATAGGTAGTGCATATCAAATAGCAGGAGCAGTGGTTGATTTTGCATAGTCAATAGCTCCAACAATAGGAAGGACAGTTAGCAGTCCAAAAAGAGCAATTGGCCAAGAAGGAGGACTCGTTGAAGGTATCTGAAGGACAACTATATTTTAAGGATCACAAAATAGAAGTGATGACAAAATATACCAAGCACTATAATGACATGATTATGGATCATAAGGTACAACTCCAAATTAAGAAAGAGCTTTATTTAACCCACAAGACTGAATTGTAGCATTGTGAGAGTGTCATTGCTGAGAAGGATGAGGAGATAACCATAACATCTTGGAAAAAAGTAAAATTGAAATAATATCTACGAAAGGGTGCATCCGATTGAGATAATGAGTTACTACAACTTTTATCTACTACATGGGAAGCAACCAACAATTATAGATTGAATGCTATAAAACTTAGTAACTATGTGGCCAAGCTACAGAATGATTGCACTATTCTTCAAGTACATCTTCAATATCTTCAACAAGACCAATAAACCAAGACTAAGACAATTGAGTTGATGAGGACATTGATTTATGTAAAGGGGAGGGTAGATGTAGGCAACAAATCCACCTCCCAGAATAAGAAGAAGAAATAAGTTTGGATTTGCACAATTTTGTTAAAATGTACAATGTAGGGTTTTTGTCTATTTGTGCAATGTAGGGTTCTAAAACATACAATTGGATGTAATCGTACAATTTCATAAATATGCAATTAGAAGTCAAATGAAATTAAGTTGAAATGTGCATTTAGGTTAATTTGATAAAAATCAAATTAGACTTAGGGAAACCTTAATGCAATTAATTGGTTTATAGGAAGGCAGTTGTGAATAATGGTTGTCTCAAGAACCACTTTGGAATATCTTGGGTAAAAATTATAAGGCCCCCTCATTCAAATTTTGATAGTTGTTAATTCATGTTGTTCATACTTACGGAATAATGTTGGCAATTTTGGGTACCTTGAGTACATTGCATTTACTCAAGTGAATTAGTTGTCATTGAAGTCAAGAAGCTTTTGAAAGAATTTGATTTGATGTAAAAATAATGTGTTTTGTTGAAGGTTCGGCTTGACAGGTTCGAAAGAAAGTAAGTTGAAAAAGTGTCGCGATATCGCGACATGTCGCATTTTCATGACTTAGGTAGGAGAGAGAAAGCTTTTTGAAAAAGTGTTGCGATATCGCGACATGTCGCATTTTCGTGACTTATGCAGGAGAGAGAAAGCTTTTTGAAAAAGTGTCGCGATATCGTGACATTTTGCATTTTCACGACTTAGGCAGGAGAGAGAAAGCTTTTTGAAAAACTGTTGCAATTTCGTGACATGTTGGCAGAGAAAGAGAGCAAGGTGGAAAGTGTCGCGATTTTGTGACATGTCGCATTTTTGTGACTCGAAAAGTGTAGGAAGGCAAAGAAGGAAAAGTGTCACAATTTCACAACATAATGCAAGGAAGGTTGTATGGACGAAAAAGTGTCACGATTTCATGACATGATGCAGAAGGGAGAGTCCGCAGTGTGAACTATCACGATTTCATGACAAGTTCGAAGAGAGATAAAGTATCTCAAAAAGTGTCATGATTTCGTGACATGCTACAAAAGACTAAGTGAGGACTATCACGATTTCGTGACATGCTACAAAAGACTAAGTGAGGACTATCACGATTTTGCGACATGCTAAAAAGCTCAGAGTGAGAACTGTCATGATTTTGCGACATGCAACAAAAGGAAGAGGCTGAAATGAGAAGCGTCACGATTTTGCAATAGGCTACAAAGAAGTTGTACGGATGTAGAAAGTGTCACGATTTCATGACAGGTTGAAAAGAAAGCTTGTGAATGCAAAAAGTGTCATGATTTCGTGACAGGTTGAGATGACAACATTCAGTGGGAGAAAGTGTTGCGATTTTGTGACAAAAACAGTTAGAAAGTCTTCAACAGAAGAAGCGTCACGATTTCATGATGAATTCAAGAAGGAAGAGCTCGAAGGCAAAAGCATCATGATTTTGTGACATGTTCCAGTTTCATAGGTATAAGGTAGAGAGAAGCTCAAGGCAGCAAAAGTGTCGCAATTTCATGACATGCTCCATTTTCACTAGTGCAAGCTTAGAAGAAGACCAAGAAGACTAAAGGGTCATGATTTTGTGACAAGAGTAAAGATGACATCAGCAAAGACAGAAGTGTCACGATTTTGTGACAAGAGTAAAGATGACATCAGCAAAGACAAAAGTGTCACGATTTTGTGACAAGAACGTAGTCAAGGCAGACAAAAGCAAAAGTGTCGTGATATCGTGACAATAGCCAAATGAAAGTGTACGGCTACAAAAATGTCACGATATCATGACATGTTGTGGTTTCATGGCAAAAGCTACTAAACCACAGAGGCAGTTGAAGCCGACAGAGTTAAAATTGGGTCGACGAAGATTAGGGCATGCAGCCGACGGAGTTAGGGTTTTGCATTTGCATAACAGTCGACTAAGACCAAGGTTTAGATCTTGATTATGTTAGTATAAAAGGAGGGTTGTTTGAAGAGATTTTGCATTGATCGAAGTGTGTGTTCGAAGTGAGATATTCGTAGATAGAGTGTGGGGGAGAATTTTGATCATCGAAAAGCAGTGTGCAAAGACTATGTTGCTGTGATTGCGCAGAGGTGCATAAGTTGATGTTCGATCGAGTGCTACTGTGTTTGCGTAGTCAGTGCAAAAGTTGGTTTTGACCAAATGCGACTGTAACAAAATAGAAAGATATTTGAGGACAGACTTGTGCCAGACCGAAGGACTGTGTTTGGTGTAGACCAGAGAAAGAGGAAGATGACAGACTTGTGCCAGACCGAAGGACTGTGTTTGGTGCAGATCAGAGAAAAAGATAGAGGACATTTATGCTATATCGAAGGACTGTGTTTAGTGCATTTTTGAGGACCATATTTGAGGTGATAGAGTTGAGGACAGAGGTCTCCAGCCAGAGCAGGGAAGACAGGTGTCTTCTATGGATAGAGTTCCACTTGCTAAGGGCAGCAGAGGCAGAGGTCCTCTAGAGGATCACCAGCCAGAGCAGATTTAGGGTATTGGTGTCTCCTTTGGGTTGGTACCCATAAACATTGTAATCGGGAAAGGTTTTCCCAGATTTGGTTGATAAAATTTTAGTGAAAATTTTATCCGTGGAGTAGCCCACCTTAGGTGAACCACGTAAATTGCTATGTCTATATTGTGGATGGTGTTTTCTGTATTGCTTTGATTTCTTCTTGATACTGCTTTCTATACACTGCATAATATTGTATTAAAAGTTAAGTTGAAGGAAAAAGTAAAAAGTGGTCTTATACTGTTCACCCCCACCTCTCAGTATAAGTTTGTGTTCTTCAATTGGTATTAGAGTGGGTTCCTTAGAAAAGTTTAAATATCATGAAGGAAAAGCTTGATAAGAACACAATGGATTATTCAAGAAAAAATGCAGCACCTATTCTTGATGGATCAGATTTTGGTCTTTGGAGTGCAAGGATGAAGGTTCATCTAATGGCACTTGGGAATGAGGTTTGGGAAGTGATTGAATATGGGTACACTATTCTTGTAAATGGTCCGTATACTAAAGAATATAGGCTTCTACATCACAGCAATTCAAAATCAATGAATGCAATCCTGAAAGGCTTACAGAAAGCAGATCTCACCAAAGTAATTCATTGCAAGACAGCTAGTGAAATGTGGAAACAGTTGCAGGTGGTTCATACAGGTGATGCAAATGTCAAAAAGGTCAAGTTGAGACATTTCAAAGGTATGTTTGAACAACTCAATATGAATGATGATGAGAATATTAATGATTACATGCTTCGTATGGATGAAGTTGTTAACTCCATGAAAGACTTAGGTCTTGAGCTTGCTGAAAATGATGTTTGTGATAAGATTTTAAGATCTCTTCCTAATAGATTTAGTGAATATATTTCTGCTATTGAGGAAGCTAAAGATTTAGATAAGTTGAGAAAGGATGAGCTCCATAGTATTCTTGTAGCATTTGAGCTGAGAACTCAAGTGAAAATTGATGTCAAGAAAGAGGCAGCTTTCAAAACTACCAAGAAATCAAAGGGCAAACAGATTCAAGAGAGTGATGAGTCTTCTAGTGATGAAGAGGCATATTACAGCAAGAAAGGCAAGTTCTCCAGAAAGCACAAAAGCATGAAAAACATAAGATGTTTCAACTGTGGGAAGTTTGGTCATTATGCTACTGACTGTACTATTTCCAAGAATGAAAGTGATGAAGATATATAGGATTCTAAGAGCAAGGATTCTAAAAAGCACAAGCATCACAAGAAGTACAAATATGAGCACAACAATCACGGAAAGAGGTATTCTCACAAGCACAAGAAGAGTTTTTACCTAGACAAAGCAAGTAAGTGTTCTAGCAGTGATAGTGAAAGTTCTTCTAGTGATGATGGAAATGAGATGTTATTCATATCAAAAAAAGAGGAAGAACCAAAACATAGATTCATTATCATGAAATGTCTTAGATGTGGAATTTTTGGGCACCTTGAGGATGACTGTACAAATAATGATTTGGTTTCCAGTATGTATAAGGATGCTTCAGAAAACTATCAAGAAGATGCTTGTATGGTTTTTGAAAAAGATAGCACCTCTAGTGATAAGAAATCTAGAAAAGGCCTTGAGGATTTAGAAAGCAAACAAATAAAAGATCTTGAAAGTGAACTTAATAATGCTCTTAGTGTTTTGAAAAAGGAAAGAAAGAAGAATGATAGACTCAAGATTAAGTTATATGAATGTTGTATGGAGAGAGACGATCTTATAGAAAGTCTTGACTTATCTATAGCTAAAACACAGGAACTCAAGGATGAGTTAGAGTCTAAGATTCTTGAGTATAATGAGTTGGAACAGAAAATGGCTTCTCTAGAAATGGAAACTAAAGAATACAAGGATAAGTTGTACAGGTTTCAAGATAGCTCCAAAAGGGTTAAGTCTCTCATCAAAGGTCAAAGAAATCCAACAGATAAAATAGGTCTTGGTTTTGTTAAACCGCTCAAAGAACAGGTTGGGGAATCTAGCAAGAGAGTCCAAAAGGAACAGAGTTCTAATGAAGAAAGTACTTCAGAACATGATTCCGTGAGTGATCTATGTGTAGAAATAGAAAATGAAATTCAGAATGCGAAGAAGTTCTTAGGACCCAAGAGGTCGTATAAAGGAAAATTTCATAGTAGATTTTTTGCATGTTACAGGTTTGGTCACATGGCTGCACATTGCATGGCTCAAGTAAGGAGGATAAATGACAGTTTTAGAGGTGGTAATTTCTTTCAAGGGTATTGCTACTCATGTAAACAATTTGGGCATAAGGCAATTTTTTGCAAGGCTAATAACTGGAACAGGGTTAGTCAAAATAAGAGGATTCAAAGAACAAGTATGCCTAAAAGAAATAACATTGTTACTTGTTATAAGTGCAACAATGAAGGTCACATAGCTAGATAGTGTAGAGTTGATCTTCCAAGGTACAAAAATAGAAACAGTTTCATGATCAGGTCCAAGGATCAAGGCATGAAAAAGGACAGGGATGAGAACAACAACAAGAACAGTGACAAAAACAGGAATGCGGGCAAAAAGTTCAAGAAAAGGCCCGGAAAGGAAATTGTAGACACTGATGATGATCAGTGCCTAATGGGAGTTTTACTCCCACCCCTATTTTAATCACCTCATCAAAAGGTGTGGGAGGGACTAAGCTAAGTGGTTCATTCTTAGTCCCAACCCCAAAGGTGACCCTTTGCCATTGATGACAAAGGGGGAGAGATATGAGTAAGGGGGAGAGATATGAGTAAGGGGGAGAGCTTCAATGTGAAGAGGAAAGCTTCAAGTCAGGGGGAGCAAAACTTCAAAAGGAGATTCTCAGTTGTTAGCATAGTTGGTTTCAGTTTTAGCTCCTGAGACGTGTTTTTAGTAAAGGGTTGCCATCAATGACAAAGGGGGAGATTGTTGGCAATTTTGGGTACCTTGAGTACATTGCATTTGCTCAAGTGAATTAGTTGTCATTAATGTCAAGAATCTTTTGAAAGAATTTGATTTGATGTAAAAATAATGTGTTTTGTTAAAGGTTCGGCTTGACAGGTTCGAAAGAAAGTTGAAAAAGTGTCTTGATATCGCAACATGTCGCATTTTCGTGACTTAGGCAGGAGAGAGAAAGCTTTTTGAAAAAGTGTCGTGATATCACGACATGTCACATTTTCATGACTTAGGCAGGAGAGAGAAAGCTTTTTGAAAAAGTGTCGCGATATCGCGACATGTCGCATTTTCACGACTTAGGCAGGAGAGAGAAAGCTTTTTGAAAAACTGTCACGATTTCATGATGTGTTGGCAGAGAAAGAGAGAAAGGTGGAAAGTGTCACGATTTCGTGACATGTTGCATTTTCACGACTCGAAAAGTGTAGGAAGGCAAAGAAGGAAAAGTGTCACGATTTCGTGACATAATGCAAGGAAGGTTGTATTGACGAAAAAGTGTCACGATTTCACGACATGATGTAGAAGGGAGAGTCCACAGTGTGAACTGTCACGATTTCATGACAATTTTGAAGAGAGATAAAGTATATCAAAAAGTGTTGCAATTTCGTGACATGCTACAAAATACTAAGTGAGGAATGTCATGATTTTGCAACATGTTGCAAAAGACTAAGTGAGGACTATCGCAATTTTGTGACATGTTGAAAAGCTCAAAGTGAGAACTGTCACAATTTCGTGACATGCAGCAAAAGGAAGAGGGTAAAATGAGAAGCATCACAATTTTGCAACAAGCTACAAAGAAGTTGTACGGATGCAGAAAGTGTTGTGATTTTGTGACAGGTTGAAAAGAAAGCTTGCGAATGTAGAAAGTGTCATGATTTCATGACAGGTTGAGATGGCAACATTCAGTGGGTGAAAGTGTCACGATTTCATGACAAAAATAGTTAGCAAGTCTTCAACAGAAGAAGCATTGCAATTTCGTGATGAATTCAAGAAGGAAGAGCTCGAAGGTGAAAGCATCACAATTTCATGACATGTTCTAGTTTTGCGGGTATAAGGTAGAGAGAAGCTCAAGGCAGTGAAAGTGTCACAATTTCACGACATGCTTCGTTTTCACTAGTGCAAGCTTAGAAGAAGACCAAGAAGACTAAAGTGTCATGATTTCATGACAGGAGTAAAGATGATGTCAGCAAAGACAGAAGTGTCACGATTTCGCGACAAGAACGTAGTCAAGGCAGAAAAAAGCAAAAGTGTCGTGATATCATGACAATAGCCAAACAAAAGTGTACGGCTACAAAAATGTCATGATATCACGACATGTTGTGGTTTCACGACAGAAGCTACTGAACCACAGAGGCGGTTGAAGCCGACAAAGTTAAAATTGGGCCAACAAAGATTAGGGCGTGCAACCGATGGAGTTAGGGTTTTGCATTTGCATAATAGCCAACTAAGACCAAGGTTTAGATCTTGATTATGTTAGTATAAAAGGAGGGCTATTTGAAGATATTTGGCATTGATCGAAGTGTGCGTTCGAAGTGCGATATTCATAGATAGAGTCCGGGGGAGAAGTTCAATCGTCGAAAAGCAAAGTGTGCAAAGACTGTGCTACTGTGATTGCGTAGAGGTGCATAAGTTGATGTTCAATCGAGTGCTGTTGTGTTTGCACAATCAGTGCAAAATTTGGTTTTGACCAAATGCGACTGTAACAGAATAGAAAGAGATTTGATGATAGACTTGTGCCAGATCGAAGGACTGTGTTTGGTGCAGACCAGAGAAAGAGGAATAGGGAAGACTTGTGCCAGATCGAAGGACTGTGTTTGGTGCAGATCATAGAAAAATATAGAGGAAATTTGTGCTAGACTGAAGGACTGTGTTTAGTGCATTTTCGAGGACCAGACTTTGAGGTGATAGAGTTGAGGACAGAGGTCTCCGGCCAAAGCGGGAAAGACAGGTGTCTTCCGTGGATAGAGTTCCACTTGCTAAGGGTAGCAGAGGCGAGAGGTCTTCTAGAGGATCACCGACCGGAGCAGAGTTAGGGGATTGGTGTCTCCTTTGGGTTGGTACCCATAAACATTGTAATCGGGAAAGGTTTTTCCAGATTTGGTTGACAAAATTTTAGTGAAAATTTTATCCGTGGAGTAGCCCACCTTGGGTGAACCACGTAAATTGTTGTGTCTCTATTGTGGATGGTGTTTTCTGTATTGCTTTGATTTTTGCTTGATACTGCTTTCTATACACTGCATAATATTGTATTAAAAGTTAAGTTGAAGGAAAAAGTAAAAAGTGGTCTTATACTGTTCACCCCCCCCTATCAGTATAAGCTTGTGTTCTTCAAATAATGGTTCATTGTAATTTTTGGTTTATCAATTGTTCATACTTAATGAGAGATTGTTGTTGATGTTCAATGTTGTGGAGAGTTATTATTCATGGTACTGAAAGAAGCTAAAAATATAATATCTATGGAAATATGTAATCAAATTCACAAGATATAACATGTAATCAATGAAAACAGAAGTAAATACAAGAAATAATGCCCATTTTATTCATATTCATAAGTTATATTTTACATGAAGGTTACAAGAACATCCCTCTAAGGGATTGACCATTTGATACATATTTAAATAAAAGCATTCCATGTGATAGATGTCTTCAACAGATTCTTAGGATCCTCAAAATTTGATTATAGGAGGGATTATCCCTGGAACCTCCTCTTTGTGATGCTATTGAAGATGATCTTGAAGGTGAGATGCTCATGTTAAGGCTTGAACCTGCACACAAGGAAACATACAAAGCAATCAATAGCAAATGTGGAACCTCTCAATATGAGACCATTTTATGAATATTGCAAGATATGAAAGAAATGCTTAAAGAAATAATAAGATGCATGAAATATTGGCAAGAAAGTAGAAATAATGCATAAAATTGGAAATAAAGCAACTAATATATGTTAGAAAAGTGAATAAAATGTAAAGAATGATAAATCTATAGACTAAATGCAAGAAAATACCTATCAGACCTTGGTCATTGGTGATCAGAGCAACTGGTTTTGTTTGTCACTATCAATATTTGTGGTGGTGCCTATAGGTCGCTGTCAGAAATATTGGCCATGGTATGGGAGTTATGCTCTATGTTTTATGGTCTAATAATGATCAATTCTACTACAAAAATGATGTTCAAGGGTTTTCAATTTCTAGGAACACATTTGTGGCTTCACTTTATTGTACTTTATCACTTGAACAACATGGATTGATATTCAAGCTAGGACAATATCCATTGGTTGATATACAAATGTCATTATGCAATTTGATAGGGCTTCATTGTGCCTAAGAGGGATGTTGATTAACTCATCAATATGGTAGAGCTCCGTTATGGCATTAGCACATGAATTTCTCTAGGATTTGCATATAAAATTAGGGCCTTAAATAGACACCCAATTTCTCATCCTAGCTTCACAGGGAAGCCAAGAACAAGAAACGGTTATGCTTGGGTAGTTGTAGGGATGCTTCCAGAAGTTTAAATCTCCTAATCATTTAATAAATAATTACGCTTAATTAATTTCACTCAACTTTGGTAGTCCAAGTTAGTTATAGGATTAGTCGCTATTGACAGGAATGACTATAGGCATGTAGCTCGTAGCTGTTATTGATAGGCATGGCTAGCCTGTATCCACTCTAATTTTCAATGGTGATGGAGACCATTGTTGATGATGATAATGGCTAGGACTGCATAGGACTAGACTACCCTATATGAGTGGTTAGAACCACTATTGGATCTTAAAAATGTCCAATATCAGTAATATGGTCTGCAAAGGTGTCCATATGAGTAGCCTCCTAAACATCATGTGTTTTAGGTGTCTACATATGCTCCTTTTTGAGATGCATTATGGGAAAATACAACACTAAGCAAAAATAGAAAATCTAATGCCATATTTTAGGTTGATTGATGTTCATTGATCTGGTCAATGTTATATGCCTCAATCATGGAAAGGGTGTGCATCTTTGAATCATTACTTTTGATGGAATGGAAGGCTTAAATTGAGTAAAAATTTGAAGCTCTCTGAATAAAATTAGATCATTTTATTTGCACTAACAAAGGACCGATAGTCATATTGACAAAGGTTTAAATCACCATATTTTGCTTTTTACCTTTGCAAATGGGGAAGCTTATGATAGTTGTTAGCAATGATTCGTAGGATGAACGCAATTCACATGATTAAGTATTTAATTATTGATTTTTATTATGAATTATTTGATTATGACTACCCCATCAAACTATGAGTCGATGAGGAAAATGACAAGTGATGAAAGCAATGAGTCGCTTGACCAAGATGACTAATTTGGACAGTTCAATATGATTAAATTTATTGTAAGGTAGGTTCTATTACAGTTGTTATTTCAACCATTAATAGTAATTGTACATCTCTATCCCATGGAGTAGTATAGCCACAATAGCCTTCTTATGAACTCAAGAAGATAGCAATTCAATTTAAGCATATGATGAATCACTATGTTCAATTATTAGATGAAATTTCATAGAAGAAATGAAATGAAAACCTCGTTCCTGTGGAGTAGTCCGATCACAATGGCTTTCTTGGATATTGAAGTGAAGACATTTCAATTTTTCAATGAATAATTTGGTTCAAATGGACTTATGGTAATTTACTCATCTTGTCGGATTGCATGGAGTGCAAGTCGCTACAACTTCCAAGCGTGTAGAATAAATAACTAGGTATGAGATACACTATTGCAAATATACAAAAATCGTACATATAGACTATTGCAAAATTGTAAATAAATTGAAAGTGTGATTCATGTAACCATTTGAAAAGATGAAATAACAAAATAGAGTGCTCTCTTTTATTAATCAAGTAATATTCGATTACAAATAGGTCCCTCTTAGGGATACTCAATTTGATATAAATTTACACAGTATGTGGCCCAAAATGGGGAAAGATGCACTTCAATGGTCCTTGCTTCTCCACTAAATATAATTATGGAGGGATTACTAAGCCACCTCTATTTCTTGATGTCAATATGATGGATCTTGATGATCTTTAGCCTTGGAATTGCTATATGACCTGCACACATGAAACTACAAAGATAGTTAGTAGCATATGAGGCCTCTCGAAATGAGGCTTGTCTCTTGAATAGTGTAAATCATAAAGCAAATGCATGAAAATATGTAAAGATACATGAAATACTAAAAATAATGCTTGAAATATGGAAATAAGTGCATAAATATAGAATGTAAAGCTAATTAATCTAGATTAGAAATCAAATGGAAAATATTTGTAATCTGATCTAAAGGATAGAATAAAGGAAAAGTCACAACATCTCGTAGTCATTGATGCTTAGAGTAGCCGACTCTTCTAGATACTATCAACATCGATGGCGATGTCTATGGGTCGTTGATGAAAATAGTGGTCATAGGATGAACGTTCTACTCTCTATGTTTTTATCTAGTTGATGATCAATTCTGATGTCAATTTTCTTGACATTATTGATGTGTTCTTACATAATGACTTAGGGCAAGAATTAGCTCAACATCATGGTGAATTTGTAGTTGAACAATGGTGAAAGTGACTCTTCAAACTTTTTTTAAACTAGGTCCATGATTGCAACTTGAGACACAATTTTGGCAACACTTGGACTTTTATAAGAGGTTATCTCTCTAGTTGTAGCTTGACAGTGTTTCGTTGTGATGAATTCAAGATATTTTTCTCAATTTTTGGGATGCCTTAAATAGACTTCCCAATTCTTCACCTTGGCTTCTCAAGGATGCCAAGATCAAGAATATGTTGGCATGGAGCATTTAGGGTGAGGATTTTGAAAGCTTCATAGATGCAACCACCCAAGAAATCGTTGCAAATTTGTTGAATGCAATTGATTTTACTTACCTCAGGTAGCCCAATTTTGTTACAAACTCGACCGCTATCGATAGGTGTGGCTATGATCAGGCCATACCATAGCTTCTTTTTATAGGAAAAACTATGGTCAAGTCATCCCTTAGATGCTATCGATAGGCTTAGCTATGGTCAGGCCATCCCACGGTCACTCTCAGCGTTAGCGACGATGGTTGAACAAGACTAGACTGCCCTAATTGAGTGGTTAGAACCACTATTGGATCTTGAAAAGGTCCAAGATCTATCACATGGCCTATAAATATGTCCATATAAGTAGCCTCCTCAATATGATACATTTTAGGTGTCTACACATAGAAAATATGAAAAGGAAGAAATAAGAAGAAATAAATAAATAAAGAGAAGGAAGAAGGAAAAAAAAAGAAGGAAAGGTGCAAACAAGCAAGCTAACTTGGAAGATGTAAAATTGAACTCTAGAAATCAAAATTAGAAAAAAAATATTATATTTTAATGAAATTAATTTTAATTGATTGATTAATTTAGGATATTAATTTTTGATTAATTGAACTGATGGAAAATTTTATTTTATTTTTTATTTTTTTTAGAGTACTCGAGAGTTGTGAGTGGAGATCTAGCTCCTCGGAGTTGGATATAGAGGTACTCAAAAAAGCAGAGAGGGATGCACTAGAGGTGGTGGGGCTAGGCCACCTGGTGATGTTACCTTGAATAGAGGTAGACAAAGCCCTACTGATGACACTGGTGGAGAGATGGTACCCAAATTCATCCACATGTTGGTTACCCATAGGAGAGATGACCGTCACACTAGAGTATGTGTGGTGCATATTGTGTATCCCTACTAGAGGGATAGTAGTTTACAAAGCATGAGGGAGACTAGCAACCATGCAAAATTTTGTAGGATATTGGACCCACTAGGTGCAAGAGAGCACCATAGTTGTATATGACCTGGTGGGGTGATATAGGGTGGACCCATTGACAATTGTGCTCTATAGGGTGGTGGTAGGATAGTTGATGTACCATACCAACAGGCAACATTTATCATGGATGATGGTGGGTGTAGTGGTAAACATGTGACACCAAGTATTTTGGTTTGCATGGGGTTCATATGTGCTAGCCCACTTGTATAGGATATTGTACAATGTTGTGTACAAGTGGTATACATGATTAGTGTGCACAAATTTTCTCTAGGTATGGAGTTGGGAGCACATAGTGGTGTGAAGACTAGATGCACTACTAGGACCATTACCCATCTTAGAGTGATCAGTAGCATATAGATGGTCTAGGTACCTAAAGTGGGTCACAAGGACCTATGTAGGGCACCTACCACTAGTGAGGTGGGTAGTAGATGAGTTGAGGGAGGCTAATATTATATGGTGACCTTGGTATCTACACCTAGGCTAGGCTAAGGATAGGATAGAGTTGATGAGGCTAACTACAAAGAGAAGAGAGCCAGAGAACTGGTTTGACCGAGTCTTGAGGCATTTTAGGATCTTACAAGGAATCCTAGACCTAGGATATTACTGGTATCAAAGAGTCTATTGGGACCCAATAGGGGTGGAAGGTGGACCAGACTTGGCCAGGTGAGCAGAGGAGGACTTGGAAAATTCTACTTACATGGATCTCAATATGGACGACACAGGAGTGGCCTTTGACTATAGGTGGTGGTATAGAGGATTCATGCTTCAGAGGTTCTCCCCACCTATTTTGATACAAAGGTGCCAGGTTATGGGCTTGGGTATATAGTAAGCTTTTCAAGAGGTAGCTTGTAGAACCATAGAGAGGGCACAGTAGGGTCTAGTAGCTTCAAGCTAGAGGTAGGCTTAGGTTTAGATTAATTTTATGATAGAGGACACCAAAACTGCAAGGACCAGGGAGGTAGGGGCATCTAGAGTTTCCACCATAGAGGCTAAGATACTACTAGGTGGAGGATCGAGAGAGGCCTCCACATCAATAGTAGTTGGTCGAGGCCAAACTTTGGAACAAGGGGATTTGAAGGAGGAGGTATAGGTGTTATGAGCACAAGAAGTGATTCTATAGAGATAGGTGGACCTACTCCAGGAGGACAGGTCCAAGGGGATCGAGGGACTATGGGGCTCATTGAGTACTGCAAATAAATAGGGATGCAGTTTGAGTAGAGGTTGATCACCCCTAAGGAGAGGTGAACCATATAGACATAGAGTGCTAGAGGCTCGAGCAAAGGGGATGGTTGTCATTGGGAGTAGCCAAGCTGGTGATGGAGTTCACCTTATATATTTGGAGCTACAGAGGGTAGGGGAGAGGTTGGAGGTAGCCATTCAGTGGGCTACCTTTTATGATATCATGTAATACCAAGTGATACTAGTGGAGTAGAGAGTAACACTCCCTCCATCCCTTCAATCAGCTAGCAGATCATAAATATTATCATATTCACCATTTGTGGGTATGCGATTGCCTGGACCACATCCTCTAGGTTGAGTAGAGGATAAAGGCTCTCAGAGCTAGGGCTAGGGATTGGAATGACATGCCAATTTTGATTGTGGCATGCATCCCTAGGGATTGGTTGAGTGTACTAGGACTAGAATGTGGTACACCAACCAGACACAAATGTATCTTTCTTTTTCTCATCGAGTAATACCTAGCTGCTTCTTAATATATTTTTATGAATGTGTGTATGTGATTTGATTTAATTTAGATATTTTTTAATTTTTATATTTTATGCATGCAATCTATCTTGATGCAAGGCTATATGAAATGCATGGATGGAATGGATGGAATAAATAAAACACAAGACAAAATAATAAATAAAACCAACAAGGAGAATAAGAAGAAAGAAGACAAAGGAGAAGAAGGTCTAAAGGTCAACCATATAAAATAGAGAAGGATAGGCAAAACATAGTATCAAAATCAGCATAGGTCTCAAGGGGCCAATGTGATTAAATACTATAAATTGTACCAAAAATGAGGGAGCTAAACTCACTATGGATATAGTACTCACCGTAAAGGATGAGGTGTTGGAGTTTGATCTGATATGGTTGGTTGCTCACTAATTGACTATTGTGGGGTGATTACTTGCTAGGATGTATTCTAAGGCCTGTTGAAAATAGCCAAGGAGATTATACTATAATGGGGTGTTGAGCCCACTGAGTTAAAAGGGAGTATAACCTGATAGAATATCATATCCAATAAGATACACACTAGGATGTATAATTATCCTATGTTGGGTGTAATATATAAGGACAAAATATATTAGGTGAGTGCTATCCCTGATAGGGGTTTAAAGCTAAACACTATATAGTGAGTGGAAAAATGTGCAGAGAAGACAACTTAGAGAAAGAAATAAAGTCTATGTATTTCCTTGTCAAAAGCAAAGGAATTCAAAGAATAAAAAAGGAAGGCAACGAAAAAATGACAAGGAAATATTAACAAACTATCATCCTTGATCTAATAGATACTCTCGCTACTTCCAATACCAAGGAAGACAAAACTTGAAGAAGTAGACAAAAGCAAAAAAAAATACTGAAGAAGAAAACCCTAGGTGGGGATCTTACTAGGCATCAAAACCCTAGAGAGAGTGCAATGCATGTGAGTTATGACCTAACTAGGTATCATCACATACCATTGTTGTAATATCCCAAAAATATATATGATCAAGTAGTCATGAACAAGAAATCATGCAAAATATGGCATTCAACCATGTAAGTTGTATTAAATATTAGGCAAGCAATGCAAAAGGATGACAAGTAACAATGCAGTATGAACAAGCAGATGGATGCAACGAAAAATTCCAATGCATAGCTAAATGATAATTAATTGATTCTATGCAATTTTTATTTGTTTTTATGATTTATTATTAATTAATTTAATTTATTAGTTTAAGCAAGCAAAATGAAATTCGATACAAAATCTAAGTTTCACGTCTTTCTTAACAAAAAGGATAGGTGTACCATGGACTGTTTTATCAAATAAATCTCTAAAAGGTAAGCCTTATCGATAGTTAGGATTACGAAGAGGCTCATTCATAGTTCTTTCTTTGGCATCCATAGCACAATAATCAATGCATTCTCAAATAGAATTATTCTTTTTAACCTAAGGAGGAGCAATTCCTAACTTCACAAGATCACTATAGGATAGAAAAATAGGATCCTCTTCCAAAATATAAGGCTTAATTTTAGATCATACAAAATCAATAATATTGCAAAACAAGATATCAGAAGAATAAGGGGGACCATCATCCTCATCACCCACTCTTGAATTTTGATAATCCATATATTTAAGATGATCATCATTATCAAATGGTAAAGGTTGGTCCTTACTAGGTATAAAAGCTATACCACATCTCCCAAGCCAGATATTGACATCCAAAGGCTCTTGAATGCCCTTATATTATGGCCCCAAAAATTTACCTACATATCCCATACTATATAGGATCTATTTAGGAAGTGGGTAATCATTGGAAAGGTAGCAATGAGCAAAAGAAAACTCAATGAGAGAGGGGTTGCTACCATGTATATTTTCTTCAAAGGAAGTTCCTACAAATATAAAGGTACACATGAAAATGTGTACAACATCCCCTTTATTATGGTGCAAACCCATGGTTCTTGGTGATGGTGGTAGCTTGGCTAGATCTAGAAGAGGTGATTGAAGAAACTAATTATCCTGATCCTGAGATGAGAGATTCAAAAGGTTTTCCTCACTCAATTTTAAATTTTGAAATTGTTTTGCTATTTGATATGAGGAATGTGGAGAAACCATTCAATAAATAGGACATAAGTTAAACTCAGATCGAGCTTGCTCTACATTTGAACAAAATGCAAATGGTCAAGGGTCACCCAAAATGGTGATAACTTGGTTTTTGAATTCAATTTTTAAGCATTTATTAAGAGAAGGGATGACCTTCATTGCATGAATCCAAGGTCATCCAAGAAGAATATTAAAATATGCAGGACAAAGTACCACATAAAACAAAGTATCTAATATTTTAGTCCCAACCTTGAGGGGAAGATATATGACACCATAGGCTTCTTGGGACTCATTGTTGAAAGATTTTATAATGATATATTATTTTGTTAAATATTCCTCTTTTAATACAAATTTTTGAAAGAATAGATATGTACACAAACTGAGGGAAGAACCATTATCAATCAAAATTCTCTTAATAAAGGTATCCCCAATAAGTGCAGTGATGTAAAGTGAAGAATCTTCTTGTAAGTTTGAGGAAGTTTTATCATCATTCGAGAATGATATATGTATCCCAAGAGAACCTATGGCATCATCTATAGCATTGGAAAAAATATATGAAGGAACTAATTATTGCTTTAAAAATTCTATCAAAGAATCTCTATGGTTGGGAGAATATTGTAGGAGTTCTAAAACTGATATCTTTACAGAAGTACTAGCCAACTACTTTTGAATATCAAATGAAACCTTAGGCTGCTATCTCAATACAATAGGTAGAGTCCTTGTATTTGGAACTTCTTTTGAGTATTCTTAAAAAATGAACCAAGCAATAATATAGGATTATGTTCTTGCTGAGGATGCTAATTTTGAGCTTATCTTCTTGTAATTAACCCAACTATACCAACCATATTACCATAGGGAGGAGGCTCATTCTGATGAGCCACGTGATTTGCTACTTGTTGATTATGTTTTGGAAATGGATCTTTAAATATTCCCATATCTTGATTGGTAGTTATAGTTTGTTGGGTAGGTACTTGACTATTCACTACTTGATAATTACCTAATTCAGTAGATATTGCATCAATCAAATCCTAAACCACATGTTTCAACTTCTTACAATAATTTTTCCAATGACCTTCCACTCTATGATATGCACAAAGCTGACCTGCTTTATACCAATGAGTTGTAGTATCTTTTTGTCTTATGTGAGGTAATTCAATTGCCTTGGCTTCTAAAATTTATTTCAAAGCTACTTTCATAAACATATTAAGCCTTGTCAATTTCCTTTATGGAGGTTTCTAAAGAACTAGATTTTGTAGGTTGTTAGTAACATTTTTAATAGGCCTACTATCCATTCCACTATCACCTCCTATGTGCTTGTTCTTATGTTTATACTTAGTAGGTTTCTCTCTGTGACTTTGAGTTGATCTCTTATGATAAGGGATTGTTCTACTTTTCTTGCTAAATCAATTTCTTGATCAAAATATGTAATAGTAGTAGTCTCTAGTGCATAAGATAATTGTTCTTGTAAATTACCAATAAATAACTCAAGAATATCCTTTGGAGGTAAAGTATACCTCAAACATCCAACTAAACTTATCCAACAAGCTAAGAATTCTGAAAAGCTTTCCTCTTTATTTTGTTTCAAACTGTAGGTCTAAAATTCACATACTCCTTTCCTTTAGGCTAATGGATCCGCACCTTGAAGGCGAATATGGGAATGATAGGTCTACACCTAAGAGGAGAGGTACTTGAGTTTGTACCCTCTTATAGTGATTTTTTGTTTAATTAGGTGGGTTCACCAGGAAATATTTTATGGCAGTTTCCACACCTAGGTTTTGGTATTTGTTTTAATGTATTCCTTTTATCAAATCTCACATACACCTAGTTTGACCAATATGCAACAACATTAACCTATATGCAATTTTGATTTCTATGAAGAAAAAAAATAGCAAAAAAGTGAATTTAAATGAACTATGCAGTGCTTAAAGGAAATTTAAACTTTAACTTGTATCCGAAAGTCTAATGTAGTTTCTACTTCTTTGTTGCAGGTAAAATCAATCAAAATCAAGCAAGATCGGGTGGTACGATCTGATAATCAGGTAATCTTATTATGCAAAAATCCAACTGATCAGAATAGGACATTACAGTATGACAACTTTGATATAGAAAACAATAGATTTACATAATAACATCCATTTATTGAAGTGAATTGTGATCAATAATAAACTTAAAAGGACAATGATTGAATGTAGATCTATGCTAAATACATGAACATTCATGAAAAAGTGATGAAATATGAATATAGAAGCTAATGTATCAATGATAATGGATTGAAAATGATCTAAAAGATAATAAATATGATCTAAAATAGAATAAATAAGACAATAGAATGCAAATAACGAGTTCTAGATGCCCCCAAGTAGCTTCAACAACAAAAATATTTGATGTAAACAATATTAGGTAGTTTTCTGTAATATCAGGCAATTTTCTACGATATCGGGCGATACGATCCTGCACGAATCTAGTCGATGCACAAATCCAACCTGTAAAAACACAACAAAGATGTGAAATACTAGAGTGAAAGTATATGATATTTCTAGGAGGAATCTAGGGTGAGGAGCCTAGATTAAATAGAATTGAATAGGTTGAGAGGTTGGGCTAAAAATGAAGAAGGTTACAACTTCCCCTATTCTAGACAAAATCGTTCGAGCTGATTGTGCAATCGTCGTGCAGTTGGCCAGGTAAGGACAAATAAGTTGCAATTATTTTTGTCGCTTTGCTAAAGTAGGAAATTTTTAGTTTTGGATAAGATCGGACGATCCGATCTCGTACAAGATCATCTGATCTTATATTGGGCGATCCAATCTTGCACATTTAGGTCCAATCTCAGATCGGGTGATCCAATCTTGCATAGGATGTTAGACATGCACATAGTTTTTTGGAAATTTGAGGGGTCAAATGGTGTCAAAAGTGGACATATAATATACCATTGGAAATACATTTTTCCCCCTCTTTGACGTATTTATGAACAATAAATGCATAAAATAAAAGTGTATACACTTGAGTAGAAATAATTATAATTGGAATGGGTAAAAAGGAGTAGATGGTTTAGAATAAATAGTTCATGGGAAATTTATGTTTTAGAAAAATAATTACTAATTTATTTACTAGGATGCCCCCTCGAGTTTTTACACCAAATTCTACGTTTGGTGGAAAAATCAAAATTTTATGATATATATATTGATCTTCTTTGTTTTATTTTATTGTGTTATTTGTTGAGTATATATTACATTTGCTTATGATGGTTGTGTTACATAATTTCTTGTAATCATGCTTTGATTTTTGAACATTTTTATCATGTTTAAAAAGGAAAATAATTTTGCAAAGTGTGTTTTGAAAAATTTATTATTGTGTGATGATAAATTTGATGGATTAGCAATGAACCTCAAAGGATGTTGTGTTGTTATATGACCATTGGTGGAGATCGATGCTCACTAGGTCATGAAGTGGATCCTGTTGTGAGGAAGTTTTGCATTGCTAATACTAAAAGATTGTGGGCTCAAGAGTGACCTTGAGGCTTATTATGATGAAAGGATATGTTGGGTTAAAAGATATTGATTTGAGAACATAGGTTGATAAAGATTGTTTTTGTGAGGGATATAAAGTGATTTAAGTATGAAAGTTTGGGAATGATGACTTACGCTAGACATAGAATTCCTAGTGTGAAATTTGAGAAAAATAATTTCTAAGAATTAAACCATCATCGCGAAGTCAAAATGCAATGCATGATAATATGAAATTATTTATTTTTAAGTCATAAGTTGATATGAAATGAATCATTTGTATCACATATTTAAGAATATTGATATGGGATTTTTTAGAACTAAAAATTGAGAGAGATGACTTGCGCTAGGCAGAGGATTCCAAGTGAAAAAATTTGAGAAGAATAATTCCTAGGAATTATACCATCATCGCGAAGTCAAAAATGCAATGCATGATAAATGATTTTGGACTATGCAAGTTGTATTTTGAAAATAAATCATTGTGTCACATGTTGAAATTTTTTAAAGACAATCAATATGTATATATATATAATCAATATGTATATATATATATATATTGTATGTAATTACAAAAAAAATGAAGTGATATGGATTAATGTGAATAGTTATAAACTAATGTTTTCTAAAAAATATTAAAGAAATATTTTAAATTATTTCCAAGACAAAGTCAAATTTATCAAGAACCAATGTGTGATGTGTGAGTTCATTATCCATCTTGATTTATCATAATGATATAAAATATCTCAAGGATCAAATGTGTGTGCTTGTGAAATTGATTTACCAATTTTGAGTAAGGTAGTGATACAAGCAAACTTTTATGAACCAATGTGTGTGCAAGTAAAATGTTCATTAACTATGATTTTGTGCATGCCATTGTACTGAACTACTATGCAAGTAAAGTTACCAAAAGCTAGCTAATCCACAAGCGGATATTGGTCTATACAAAATAAGGTCGCTAATGGGTCACTTATGTGACATACATGTCATCATGCGAAAGGATTTATCCAAGGTCAAGTGGGTTGGGCACAAACCACCTGTTATGGGGCTTACATCATGGTTTTCAAATGATTGAGGAATTCCAGGGATTCAAGGTCACTACCCCCTTATTTTCTTTTGATTTTTGGAATAGGGATTTTTGTCCATTTTAAACAAGGGGATTTTATTGCTTTTGTAGTGGAACTACATTTTTTTTTTTTTTTTCTTTTTCTAGATACTTGCCCAGATTAGATGTAGAGCAAGGGATTTTATTTGGGTAGGGGGGAGCTTGTCCTTTTTCCAATTCTCAATATTCTAGACCATGCGCATGATAGGATAGTAAGGGAAACTTTTCACTTATGGAACTAAGACTACTATGTAGTATCCAATTTCCCAAAAATAAAAATTTATTTAATGAAATAATAGTGCTTTTCGCTGCAAGAGATATTTATAATCAAAGTGATAAAATCATAATTATATAAGATGTAAATTAAGTGCATGGTTCAAGATAACTTTTGAATTTATCTGAAATAAAATAAAATATTTCTTGAATTTTTGGATGATAACACACACTAATGCAAAATGAATAACTTAACAATATTGAAATATTTTTGGATATTTTTATGCTTTTTTATTTTTTTTGGTTTTTTTGATGTTTTAATGATGGAATTGGTGATCTATATACACTATACAAGGTGATTTTGATTATAGCATGTCTAAGGCGACTTCAAAATCAAAGGAGGTTTTGAAGAACAATTTGGTTGTGGTGTAGGTGATTGAAGTTGATTTTTTGATGTTTGATATTGTTGTGATGAAGAATAATAAGTAGATGTAGATGAAGAAAAATTATGGACAGAAGATGACGATGATAATAAAGAGGAAAATAATAGAGAACTTGATGTGATAACGATAAAGAAAGATAGAATGAAGAACAAAAGGTAACAAATAAAAGGTGTCAATGGTGATAAAGATAAATAGAATAGAGAACTTAATGTAGCGATGATAAAGAAAGAAAGAATAGAGAATACAAATTCCCTATGAATGGTAGAGGTTTGCAAAAGTTTCAAAAAAGATATTTTAGTTGGAATATTGTCTGATTGTGGTTGAATATTGAAGGAGACTTTAGGTTGAGATGTCAATGCTAAATATGGGTTTTCTATGCTTGTATCTTCTTTTTTATTATCCTTCAAAACTAATAGAGATCTTGAAGGTTGGTTGGATGAATTTTTATCAAATTGAGTTGATTGAGCTTGAGGTTGCTCACTTGTAGTTTTTATCATATTATTAGTGATATCATTGTGATTAGACACGTTAGGATGTAATATTTGTTTGGTTTTCTATTATTGATGCTTGATTAGTTCTCTTATGAGTTTATCAATGATTGGTCCATTACCTCTTTCTTCTTGATTGTGAGTAGAATGATGATGATTAAATTATGAAGTATGATGTGATTGCATGGTATGATTGGAAGAAGAAGCATTTCTTGGTTGAGATGAATGTGTTGTGTTGAAAGAAGAAGGTTGAAATTTTTGTGATTGCAATGATGATAGAGAAGAATTACATATGGATTGAAGAGTTTGACATGAATTTTTAATGGGAATAATACCACTATTATGAAGAGGTTGAGGTGAATAAGTGTTTTGTAGAGAAGAATATGGTGGTAATTGTTTATTCATTATTTGAGTTTGTTACTGAGAGTTTTGATTTTGATCTTGTTTCCTGGTGATGGTTCCAATAGTATCCACAACATTATTATTTCTCAAATAACCAAAATGAGGTCTAGTATTTTCTACTTTTTCATTTGTATGCATTTTTTGAGATGATGGTTGAACAATCTTTCTCCTAGGGAATGGTTCTTCTGGAATTGACAAATCTATAAACTCAATCTGATTCATACTCAGAACTATTTAAGGTAATATCTAGTTCACTTATTGTTTCACTTTTTTTGTCACTTTTAGTATCTTCTGAAGATGAATTTTTAAAGTATTGTATTGGTCTAGTTGTGACTACAGAAAAAGTAGGTACATAGGAGGTTTGAAAATTTTGTTCTGGTAAAAATATACTAATGGTTCCCACATATCAAGTTGGGTTAGGAACATTGTGATGATCTACTTGATTTACTGCTTCTTTACCATGTTTAGGTAATGGATGTTGAAAAATATCTAGATTTTGATTTGCATTTTGATTTGTTTGTTTTTGGGTATTATTTTTTGTGGGAAATTGTTGAACTTCCATATTACCTTTATAAATAAAGTCTTGTATCATGTGTTTCAAAATTTTACAAGAATTTATAGAATTTCCATGTACTTGGTAAGAATTACAATGTAAATAAACTCTAAATCCAGCTACAGTTGTATCTGGTTGTCTTACATTAGGTAACCATATCAAGCCTTGTTCCAATAATTGAGGTAAAATCATAGTTAAGTGTTGATTTAATATTTTGAATTCTCTTGGTGGCTTATCTGGTATTTTCAATACAAATTTCTTTCATTTCAGCAAGATTAACATTTGAGTTGTTTTTGCTATCAATGACCCCATCACCCACAACTTGCTTATTCTTATATTAATTTTTAGGAGTCTGATCTTCATATTTCTTCTTAAATTGTCCTCTTCTAATGATATCATATTCTACCCTTATAGCTAGATCAATGGCTTGATCAAAGGAGGTTATTGTGGTAGTAGAAAGCTCATAAGATAGTTTTTATTGCAAATTACCAATAAATATGTTCAAAATTTCATGATGAGGTAATGCAAAATGTATTTTGCCTAAGATTTGTCTCCACTTAGTCAATAATTCAGCAAAACTCTCATATTTACCTTGTTTCATATTGTATAAATCCTTTATGGTTATATGCCTCTCTATATAGGAACTAAATTGATGAACAAACATCTTTGTTGTTTATTCAAAGTTCCTTAAAGAGTTTGTAGGCAGTTGATAGTACCATTCTAGAGCCATGCCTCCAAGAATTTTAGGGAATATTTTTAGAAACAACAAGTCATCATGAGAATTATCATGACATGTTGTCCTAAACATGCGAATATGCCCAATAGGATCTTCGATTCCTTTATATATCGGGAGGAAAATCATAGGGAAATGTTTTGGATATGGTTGGGCAACCACAATGGGTTCTAAGGGTTGGCTACACATCTCTCTATAACTATATGAGGGACAATAGGGATCCATTTGATCTAATATTGAAGCTAATTTTTTGACCATGTCTTCTAGGCCCTATGGTTTTCCACCAAATTGTTGCACTATATTGTTGTTTCTTTGATAATTTGATGTTGTTGTATAAGTATTTCCAACTAAAATACTACTATGTAAAGTGTTGGTAGGAGGATTAATGTGAAGCTATTGTGGAATTGTGTTCTGTTGAATTTTTTGTGTATGATTGGTATTTTGCACTTGTTTAGCTTTTTGTTGGTTTGAAATTTGTTGATTAAGATCTTGAGTGAAAATAGATGTGAAGGGTTGTCTTTTTTGTTTAGAATTTTTAGGGTTGCTATCAACATTCTTGGATGATTGTGCTACCGGTTTTTTAAACATTTTGAGTTTAACGTATCATATTTTGAGTAGATGGTCCTACTTGATCATTATCTTGGTCTTTTGAATTCATATATGATAATGAATTTGTATGTATCCAAAATGCAGACACTAAGGCTTATTCCATATCACCTTCTCCTGAATTACCAATTTGTACTGCTTGATTAAACTCTTCTATGTAGTTTTCTATAAATTGGGTAAATTTTCTGATAGACTCAAATTTAACATTTCCTTTTTCATCCAATGTAGGTTCATCAGGATTTTCTATTTTGTCTTCTCCATTATTATTCTCTTCACCTGGTTCTAAAGATACATAATCTTCAATGAGTATTCTATCATCAACATTTTCTTGGTCTTGTTCTTCCATATGAACAGATTCTACTTGTTTACCACTTACTAATTTAGGCATTTTGATTTTAGGCTTATTTTTATCCTTCAATGAAATATATATATATATATATATATATATATATAGTTATTTATTTATTATATATATATATATATATATACTTTTAATTTTTGGGTAACATATATGGTTACAGTTCTTCCTATGTTGAAATCTAACATCTATGAAATGGACTTAAAGTGTGTAAATTTTTATTAATGATATTTTTGGTTTTGTTTTATATTTTTATGTGTTTTATGTTTTTATGAATCAGAAAGATGCCTAATGTTTTTCACATCGGGTTCACCAAAGAATGTAGCTCTAAAATTCACACACTCCTTTCCTTCAAGATAATGGATCCGCACCTCAAAGGGGAATGTGGGAATGATAGGTCTACACCTTAGAGGAGAGGTACTTGATTTTTTACCCTCTGATGGTGATTTTTCGATGAATTAGGTGGGTTCACCAGGAAACATTTTATGGCAGTTTCCACACCTAGGTTTTGGGATTTGTTTTAATGTGTTCCTTTTATCAAATCTTGCATACACCTAGTTTGGCCAATATGCAACTACATTAACCTATATGCAATTTTGATTTCTATGAAGACAACAAATAGCAAAAAAGTGAATTTAAATGAACTATGCAGTGCTTAAAAGAAATTTAAACTTTAACCTGTATCTAAAAGTCTGATGTAGTTTTTGATTCTTTTTTGCAGGTAAAATTGGTTAAAATCAGGAAAGATCAAGTGGTACGATCTGATAATCAGGTGATTTGATTATGCAAAAATCCAACTGATCAGAACAGGACGTTGCAATTTGACAACTTTGATACAGAAAACAATAAATTTATAGAATAACATGTATTTATTGAAGTGAATTGTGATCAATAATGAACTTAAAAGGACAATTATTGAATGACTGAATGTAGATCTATGCTAAATACATGAACATTCATGAAAAAGTGATGAAATATAAATATAGAAGCTAATGTATCAATGACAATGGATTTAAAATGATCTAATAGATAATAAATATGATCTAAAATAGAATAAATAAGGAAAGATAATGCAAAAATAGAGGTCTAGATGCCCCCAAGTAGCTTTAACAACAAAAATATTTGATACAGACAAGATCGGGCAGTTTTCTATGATATCGGGTGGTACAATCCTGCATAAATCCAACCTACAAAACACAACAAAGATGCAGAATACCAGAGTGAAAGTATATGAAATTTCTAGGAGGAATCAAAGGTGAGGAGCCTATATAAAATAGAATTGAATAGGTTGAGAGGTTGGGTTAAAAATGAAGAAGGTTACAAATTTTCCTATTCTAGAAAAAATTGTTCGAGCCGATCCCGCAACCACCGTGTAGTTGGCCAGGTAAGGACAAAGAAGTTGCAACCATTTTTGTTGCTTTTATAAAGCACATAATTTTTAGTTTTAGATTATATCAAGCGATTTTATCTCTTACAAAATCATTTGATCTCAGATCGGGCAATCCGATCTTGCACATTTAGGTCCGATCTCAGATCGGGTGATTCGATCTTCCACATGAGGTTAGACATGTACATAGTTTTTTTGCAATTTGAGGGGTCAAACGGTGTTAAAATTGGACATATAATATACCATTGGAAATCTCTTTTTGAGCCCTATACAATGGTGTAGGTTTTGGAAAATTTGGAGGGGAACTGTTTAGGTAAAATTAAGCTCAAAGATGACCTTATTTTTCTAGGAGGAAAACTAAGGGAAATGAGTCAAATTTTTATGTCTACATTTTACCCTCTCTTTGGCGTATTTATGAACAATAAATGCATCAAAGAAAAGTGTAGACACTTTATTAGAAGTAATTATAATTGGCATGGGTAAAAAGGAGTATATGGTTTAGAATTAATAGTTCATGGAAAATTTATGTTTTAGAAAAATAATTACTAATTTACTGAAGGATGCTTCACCAAAGAATGTATGTCTAAAATTTACACACTCCTTTCCTTCAGGATAATGGATTTTTGCCTCAAATGGGAATGTGGGAATGATAGGTCTACACCTCAGAGGAGAGGTACTTGAGTTTGTACCCTCTTATGGTGATTTTTCAATGAATTAGGTGGGTTCACCATGAAATATTTAATGGTAGTTTCCACACCTAGGATTTGGGATTTGTTTTAATGTATTCCTTTTATCAAATATTGCATACACGTAGTTTGTCCAATATGCAACAACATAAACCTATATGTAATTTTGATTTCTATGAAGACAACAATAACACAAAAGTGAATTTAAATGAACTATGCAGTGCTTAAAGAAAATTTAAACTTTAACCTGTATCCAAAAGTCTGATGTAGTTTTTGATTCTTTGTTGTAGGTAAAATCAGTCAAAATCAAGCAATATCAGGTGGTACGATCTGATAATCGGGTGATCCTATTATGCAAAAATCCAATCGAATAGAATAGGATGTTGTAGTTTGACAACTTTGATACATAAAATAATAGATTTACAGAATAACACGCATTTATTGAAGTTAATTATGATCAATAATGAACTTAAAAGGAAAATTATTGAATGATTGAACGTATATCTATGCTAAATACATGAAAATTCATGAAAAAGTGATGAAATATGAATATAGAAGCTAATGTGTCAATGAAAATGGATTTAAATTGATCTAATAGATAATAAATATGATCTAAAATAGAATAAATAAGGAAATAGAATGCAAACAACAAGGTCAGGATGCTCCCAGGTAGCTTTAACAACAAAAATATTTGATGCAGATAATATCGGGTAGTTTTCTACGATATCGAGCAGTTTTTTGCGATATCGCGTAGTTTTTTGCAATATCGGGCGATATGATCTTGCATGAATCTAGTTGATGCACAAATCCAACCTGCAAAAACACAATAGAGATGTAGAATACCAAAGCAAAAGTATATGAAATTTCTAGGAGGAATCTAGGGTGAGGAGCCTAGATTAAATAGAATTGAATAGGTTGAGAGGTTGGGCTAAAAATGAATAAGGTTACAACTTCCCCTATTTTGGACAAAATCGTTCAAGTTGATCCCACAACTGCCGTGTAGTTGGCCAAGTAAGGACAAAGAAGCTGCAACTATTTTTTTCACTTTGCTAAAGTAGGCAATTTTTATTTTTGGACGAGATCGGGCGATCCTATCTTGCACATTTAGGTATGATCTCAGATTGGGTGATCCTATCTTGCACAAGAGGTTAGACATGTACAAAGTTTTTTAGAAATTTGAGGGGTCAAATGGTGTCAAAATTGGACATATAATATATCGTTGGAAAGCTCTTTTTGAGCCCTATCCAATGGTTTAGGTTTTGATAAATATAAAGGACATTTGTTTAGGTAAAATTAAGCTCAAATATGACCTTACTTTTCTAGGATGAAAACTAAGGGAAATGAGTCAAATTTTCATGTCTACACAAACTATACACATCTTTCATTGTTATTTCCTTTTCAATGTAAACACCAAATTTTTGAACAAATAATTTTTTTGTTTCTTCAAAGTTCTTCAAGAAATAATTGGGTAACCGATAATAACACTCTAATGTCATGCCACCAATACTTTTAGGAAATGTTTAAAGTAACAACATGTCATCATAAATGAGATCATGGCAAGTTGTTCTAAATATTCTTAGGTGTTCATTGGATATTTTGTACCCTTATAAATAGATAAAATTGGCATAGAAAAATTCTTAGGATAAGGCATAGCAGCAACAATAGGATCCAATGGCTGATTACACATTTTCTTGTATCTGTAAGTAAAACTTGAAGACTAAATCATCTCAAATTTTGAAACCAACTGCTCTACCACATTTGTCAAGTTTTTTACTTCTGGGTTACTATTATGCATTATTCCCATATGTGTGTTGAGGAACCAATGGTTGATTCAGGTTGGAAGCATGGACATTGTTGTTATATGTGGCACCTTGTGAAAATGGATAACTAAAATTGGGTAGAACAAAAGCAAAAGCATTGATATTAGAATATTATGGAATAAATTGAAAACACTTTTGAGTAACACTACTAGTTATAGGAGCTTGCATATTCCTTCCAATGTTGGTGGTTGTAGTAGTGTCAACAACTTGGTTCAAATTGTTAGGATGCATTGATTTAGGCAAGGGGTTATTTTGGTCAAGCATAGGGGATCTTATTGGAGGAGGTGGAGTTTCAACTCTTATAAAATGAGCTTCTCTCTCCATGCCCTCCAATATCTTATCCTTATTAGCTTTCATAAAACCCCAAATGTACTCAAATAATGAAAATACAAACCTACCATTAGGGCCTTCGTAAGGATTAAAATTCAATTCAATTTCCATATTATCTTGTTCTTTTGGATATATGTTAGGATCATCTCTATCAATCTGATCATATTTAGGAGGAACATAATCAGATCCAAGTTACTTTCATTAACCTAGAAAATTGAAAGGATAGAAGAGAATGCTAGCAATAGAAACACAAAGATTTTTTTCAATTATTATTAAAGTTTTAAACCACCCAAAAAAATTTAATGATCTTGCTTAAAAATATTTTTAAAATAAATGAGGTGTTCACGTCAGGTTCACCAAAGATGTAGAGGGATAAAATTGCCCTACCGCATACAATTCCCAAAAGCTGGATTCACAAGAGAGAAGTCTTTTGGGTGAACCACGAGGGTATGTTGTTCTCTACACTCAGTTATAGGGAGAAGGGTTCACCAGGAATGGTTTAATGACTCACTCCAAGTCCTTTGGTTTTCAAGAATATTTAATGTGTGATATTCAAGACAATCACCTAGATTTGGCCTTTCTAGATCTATGCTATAAAATATAAAGGACAATGCAAAAATATAGAATGTAGGAATGCAAGAGCTAACCGTAGAATGATTCTTTCCTTTGAATGCTTTTCTAACCTAGGTTTCTAAATAGAAAATATTTAAGCAAGGGCTCAAGAAGAGGTGCACAAATAGAATTAACCCTAGGTTCACCCTATATGTTGTTTATATTTAAATGCCTAGAATGTAATTAAATATATTTCTTATAAAATCATATCTAGGTTTTGCAATATAATTATAAAACACTCAACAAACAGCTTAAAGACTAACCAGAATACTTAGCTTATCCAGTGATTTATCCTTGCTTTTATCCCTTTATCCAAAGCTAACAATAATTTCTATTCCTTCAAGACAACTTAACAAGCAAAAATTGAAGCCCCCTAGGTCCTTTTAGCTGACCTTTGAGAAATAAAAGCAAAAATTGACCTTTGGAAGAAAAAAAACATAATACAATACAACAAAACAGTATGATGGAATCACAAAATAGAATGTAACATCAAAATCTAAATGCAGCCTAGAATGCAATGATGAAATTTGGGATAGTATATTACCCCTAGATTTTTCTTAGGTGAAATCGCACCCATAACAGGTGAGTGTAATAACGCACAAGCAAAATCGCACCCCATAGCAGGCTGGGCATGATTTTGCCTAAGTGAGACAAAAAATCTTAGACTAAAGTGAAATAATAAAACTGAGATGTAGTAAACAAAAACAAGTGTACAGTAGAGTGCTTTCACCTGGCAGAGTGCAAGAAAGCAAGCCAAAAGGTTTGAGACCTCTAGAATGGTTGATCTCTCCTTAGGGCTTCAACACCAATCCACCAAGAGTAAGCAAAAGTAATCAATAATCAATGCAACAAAAATCCAATCAATCTTCAAACTCTAAATTAAACTTGCTTGCACATGAAGAAAAAATATGCAGAATGAATAATAACATTTTGCGAGAAATCAAATATTAGTGAGCAATAAATCATTAATAATTTGTATAATGTCAAATTATGTGATCATGTGTGAAAAATGAATTCAAAACCTCCTTATATAGTGGATTTGAAGGTGAGAAATATGGTAAAACCAAGGAGGGCCAATGTAAAACATGCCAAATCCAAAAAATTAGGATTTCCTTGAGTAAAACCCTAAAAAGGCAAGATTGTGCCCTGTAAATACTGATTGCAATTTTGCCATGTGAAGTTGCACCCTATCAAGGACCGAGTGTGATTTTGCATAGAGATAAAACAAGAAAAAAAGGGGGGGTATAAGCCTTGCCCTTGCATTAGGCAAGTCAAAGGGGTCTCCTAGTGGGCCCAAGGAATATTGCCCACTGAAGTGGGTCAATTTTCTATGTCAACAATATGCTTCCATATTTCATTGATTGTATGACACCAACCAACTTGCCTTACCTGAGGTTAAACCATATGACCCTACCAAGCGTAGTAAAAACTATAGGGAACATTTTTTTTGCTCTTATCATAGGCAAAATGGGCATGACATAAAAAATTGCTATAATTTTAAAGGCAGTGCAAGATCTCATTGATTTAAGGGCCATTAAGCTTGATAGTCCATTAGCCCAATAGAACCAAAACCTTTGTATCTATCAAACACCACTTCCTCATAATTAGGAGGTGCAACTAAAAATAGGAGGGTCTAACACCAAGACTTATCCAAATCAAGTCAATCATGTGCAACAATACCAAGGTTTTATGGGTGTTATCCATGTAGTCACCTGAGTTCAACAATGCACTAACCATAAAAATGCACAATAGCAACCTATTCAACCACCCATAGAACCATAGGCAAGTGTGTCTCAACCTACCACATAATCATCACCCATCCAAATTTCTACCAATCCTTCTCAACCCATCCATATTCCAATCTATCCAAATCCATCCATTCCTCCTATCAGTCACCCCTAAAGGCCAAGCATCTCCCTGAGTTGCCAATTAACTACTAATATAAAAATACATTTAGTTAAACTATCTATATATGATCTCATTCAACAATATCCACCACATTGCAAGGCATTAATGGATATTTTGAAGTCCATTGAAATTCAATCCCAAGATGCTAATACCTTTAGCAATTTTGTGGGGAGTATTCGAACATGTATTGAGTTATCTATTACATTCTACAATTTTTAAATCAAACCAATGTCATCAAAATCAGTGGATCCTCCATTGCATATCATGTCTCAAATTGATAATAATCCATTTAAATGAGTTTTAATTGATATTGGCTCCTCTATCAACATTATCACCACATCCTCTCTTCATCACCTTAATCTTCCACCAAATCACATGACTAAATCCACTTTCACCTTGAAAGCATTTAACGATGCTCTATGCTCCATAGTTGGCATTGCCATTTTACCCATTGAAGTGGGGGTCAAAATATTTCATACCATGTTTCACATCTTGGAAGGGTCCATGGCATACAATGTACTCCTTGGATGATTTTGTATGAGGTAAATGAGATGTGTCCCTTCTATACTCCATAAATACCTAAAATATGTACATGAGAGATAATTTTATTGTATACCAACGAATGTTGAATCGTTTAAGTGTTGAAATTTCATTCCAAAACCCTATGAATCCATGCTTCCTTCCACTCATATTTTTCTCACCTCATCAACCACAAAATCCACATCTTCATCAAAAGCTCCTATTCCTATGGAGCTACCCATAACTACATCACATCAAGCTTCCACTTCCATACTCCCATCTTCATCACCTTTGACTACATACACGTGTGGTCAAAATAAATCCACATCATTTGCCATAATTTCTTCCACATCATCCCCCATTCAACAACCACCTCAACCAAATTCCCCTCCATATATCATATAATGTCTCACAATTCAAATTGATAGATTCTACGATGCCATCCCAGTCCATACCTCTCCCATTATCGAAGCCCCAAGCTAATTTTGAGTTATCGATATCCACATCCGTATCCACATCATCCCAATTTGAAGTCCACTTCACTAATCCTAGCATTGGTGAATATGTGGTCCAAGACATCATAGTCATACTGCTCAAAATTCAAACTATTAAGGATTATGGTAACCCATGTGACCCATCCTTATCTATAGGAGTGGTGTATAACATGGTTTCAGTACCTAATAACATTAATTTTATGTATGGGTGGATTGATTCATCATCCAATATATCTTTCCTATATGAACCCACACAACCAACACCTACCAATATACAACATATATCAGGTTTTCCATCCCGATAGTTTCACATAGTTAATTGGTAAGGACATCACCTAGGATGACATGAATAGGTAATGCATGAAATTATCGATGTTTCATATCGATAAGCACATGACCATTCAAGTTTAGGCTATCATCCAATTTCATCCACTCCTCTCAAATAATCTTTTCAACGCTTAACATTTGAATTTAGGAGAAGATATCCATCACATTTATGACTCTAAATAGGAAATCTATGAATAATTTGATGTTATATCAATTACTTCTAATAAATCTGATGAGGAATCAACTCCCATTATTCCACAACTAAACATGATGAGTTTTATCTTAGAATGTTTCCCATCCATCAGCCCATCATTCGCTTACTTCTTCCACAAAAGTGAGCCAAAACAACCGGTAAACCACCACCTCCACTTCATTAAGCCACATCACCAGCCATTTTTCTTGTAATATATGTACATAATTAAAAAAAAAAACAAATTAAAAATTTTTCAAAAAAAAAATTCAAATTGCATTGCATGAACATGGTTTTTTGCCAATTGCATTTATTTATTTATCCTACTATTTTTTAGGTTTTAAAAGCTCTAGAATTGGTTCTTGAAGACATGATCTATCCATCATACACCTTTCCAACCACCATTTTTCCCCTTTAAGTTAACATGAATCCTATTGACTTAGTCACCCCACTCTGTAATCCATATTATTTTGCAAAGCCAATTCCAATTGACATATGAACCGGATTTCCTCACCACTATACTTTACTGAATTTATCCTTTTTGAGGAATTATTAAGGGCTTTATCCAACTACATTCCTCCATCACCTGCACCTTCACCTTCACCTTCACCTTCAGATCCTGAGGTTTTCTAGGCAGATATAGATGAGGTTGAGTCAGAATAATTTGATCATTTCATAGATGATATTCAACTAATTCCAATGCTCCATCAACTTGAGGAAGGTTCTCAGATGTCTATTGAATATACCATCAATGTGAACCTTAGTTTAGATGCAAAAAATTCCTAAATTTTTAAACTTCGTAAAAATTAATCCACAGATTAACAAGAGCAATTAATTGCTCTCTTCAAGAAGAAAAAGGGTATTTTTGCATGGTCCTATAAATACATGCCTAGTATTGACCCTAACTTAGTTATTTACAATATCACCTTGCATTCTGATGCTAAGCCAATAAAACAAAAACTTAGAAAGATGCATCCTACTATTGCCCTCTTGGTCAAAGAAGAGCTTCAAAATTTGTTAGATGTGGGTTTCATTGTCCCCGTTGACTATCTTGAGTGGCTTTCAAACATGCTACCTATTCACAAGCCTAACGGGGTGGTACGCATTTGCACTATTTTTAAGATCTTAACAAAGTGTATCCTAAGGATGATTTTCCTCTTCCAAATATTGATACTCTTTGAAATGACCAAAAGTTGACATTTGATCTAACAACAAGTAATAACACAAGTCATTCAAAAATGTAATTCTTTATTCATGATAAGTTTGATATCAGTTACAAATAGGGAGAATTCCCCTTTTTCCTTTCATGAATACACTATAGGCTTGATGCCTTCTTCTGATGTCCCTTAGTGTAGGTGGGCTTCTTTGTATGTGGGCCATCGCAGGGTTGCTATTTTTTGGTGTTCTTCTCCTTCAAATCTACTGAATAACCTGAAAGAAACTTGCAAGAAAGGGTCAATACGTTGGTTGATTTGCCTTAGTCAGGACCCATATTTATAAAGATGAAATTAATATAAAACCATAATAAAAATTGAAATAAAATGTGCAAAAGGTAATAATATGCTAAAACAAAGCTTACCTTCCAAATTTGGGGTGATTTTGGGCCTGTAGACCCAATTTGCGACCCGGGTTGCAAACTTAGGCTGGATTCATAGGGCAGGTTGTGAATTGAAATGTGATGCTCCTTTGGTAATATCTCTTTGGTAGATAGGTCCTAAGGCAGCTGGGGTGCCTCTGTATGTTGTCAGAATTAGTATGTGCTCTCCGTAAACTAACTGTCTAATGTTCACTTTTAATTTCTACAGAGTAACTATGCTTTGTTGAATTTGGGAATTAGATTTAATTAGGGGTTTAGGACCCACTATTTATAGGAAATAGCAAGGTGTAGGGGGGTTAGATAGACTAAACCTAGGTTTGATTCTAACTAGGATTAGATTAAGAAGTGATATGTGGCAACATCACATTCATTATGAGAAATATCTCATCCTCACACATGTGTGAGGATGGATTAAGGCTAATCCTTGTTAGGAGGTGTTTAAGCCAATTTAAACATGATTAAATAAATATCTCAACAAACCCTAATCTCACACATGTGGGAGGATTTGATTAAGGCTAATAAATATTAAAGGTTTTTTTAATCAAATTTACCCTAAAAAGTGACTTAAGTGAAGTCAACATTAAATTAGAATTTGGGTATTGACTTATTAATTTTTTTGGCCAACTAATACCCCGTGGGGGCCTCAATTGCATATGAATAGACCATCAAATGATATTTTGATGTGTTTGATGTAATTTGGAAGGCTTGCGAGGGTTTAGGACCTAAAATTTGATGAATTAGTATATGGGAGTCTACACGATGCTATGACAATATATGGCGATCTACGCATGACTATAGTTGTCTATGCATGACTACGCATGACTACAGTAATCTATGCATTTCTAGGATGATCTACAATATTCTACGTTGGTCTATGATATCCTAGGGGTACCTAGTATGGGCCATGTAAACATACAAGTATCCAGAAGGATCTACAAGTACGTAGGTATAGTAGTGTGCAACTTTTGGGTGTCTACATTTACCTCTTTTTGTACTAGACTGTGTAGAACACAGTTTAATACAAAAATATGAAGGGTTTGTACAGAAGGAAATGGGTAGAAGGGGAATGGAATACAATCAAAGGGTATGTAACCTCTTGAAGCATGACCATATAAATCAATCGGGTATCCAGGGAAAGAAGAGAAAAAATGGAATCTAATCGAAGGTATGTAGTCGCTCGAAGCGTGACCATACAACATCAACTTGATGTCCACGGGGGAAGAAGAGAGGAAGGAAATGAGGAAAAGAGGAAAGAGATAAAATTAATTCTAGTAAGGTAAAATGAATGATTATGAATACAATGATGTGATTTTGCTGAGTCCGTATGGCATTTACGATGCCATACTAGTTTCTTGAGAATGACAACTTTTGACTGCTTTGCTTTTGTGACCAGGTCAACGTGGTCCAAAAGTATGACTAGGATAAAAGCCTAACTAAATATTTGTTGTTGATTGATTGATGAGAACATGGTGACAAGTGTCAAACCATTTGAGTTAGTTAACATTTGAATTATTCAAACATGTCATTCATTGTGCTCCATGAATGCGAGAGTGAAGTTTTCTAAATGTTGCGTTGAATTAGTCGCTTGTGTCATTCATTGTGCTCCATGAATGCCAAGATGACCTTTCCATTATCACGCATAACTCTCTTGATGTAACCCATGTCTGATTGTGATTGAGATTATTTTGTATGATAATATTTAGTAAAAAAAATTGTAGACAAATGTGCTAACCGTGCTTTTGGATTTTTGATGTTGTGGTTGAATGCAAAGCTGAATTTGGATATGAATACCCCCTAAAACAAGGAATCAATAATGAGTTGAATGGAATGTGGTGATTTGATGATGTAGTGATTGATAAAAATACCAATGCATGATGAGTATTATTTCTAGTAAGAAGAGAAAATAATGGTATCTAATCAAAGGTATGTAGTCGCTCGAAGCATGACCATACAACATTAACTTGGATAGCCAAGAAGGAGAAGGAAAAAGAATGGGATCTAATGAAAGGTATGTAGCCGCTCGAAGCGTGACCATACAAAATTGACTGGATAGCCTAGAAGGAGAAGGGAAAATAATGGGATCTAATCAAAGGTATGTAGCCACTCAAAGTGTGACCATACAACATTAACTAGATGCCTAGGGGGGAGAAGAGAAGAAAGAAAGAATAAGAAGAGGAAAGAAATAAAAAGTAGTACCAGTAAAATGAAATGAATGATTGCATATGCAATGCTATGATTTTTCTGAGTTCGTATGACATTTAAAATGCCATACTAGTTGCTTGAGAATGGCAAATTTTGACTACTTTGCTTTTACGACCAGATCAGCGTGGTCCAAAAGTATAAATAGGACAAGTTTACCGATAAAATGAAATGTATGTTTTCAAATGGTATTAAAACATAATTTTTGGAGGCTACTAGTATTTTAGAGGGTATTTACCTACTTTCATAGGATTTTGGGGATGTTTTGGGGTGTTTTGGGTCAATTCACGACTTGGGTAATGATTTTGACCTAATTCGTGACCTGGGTCGCGATTCGGGGTTTAAAACATATTTAAGCACAAATTTGCATGGGGGACTCATTTGAAAGACGTGCAACTTTGGAAAGTGGTTTGGGATAACATTTGATAGCACAAAAGGAGCGTGGGTGATGATTGTGAGAGGGAAAATGATGAAAGGATGCAAATCAGCTGGCATCAGGTGTGGGAACCTACAGGTAAGTGATCGTCTGCCTTATTTTATTTGTTGTTTTTTTTTTATATAAAATGTGAATGGGGGGGAGGTTTTCATCTTTATTAAAAACAATTTGTAACTTTTAAGTAAAATTTGAACATGTAGTGATAAACTAGCCAAATGGGTACCCAAAAGTATGGTCGATTTTTCAATTGGGTTTGTTTTATCAGCAATTTGACTAGGTAATGGGTAGAGTAGATGTGAAGTTTGACTGTCAATTTTTGAGGTAATGGTGTACTAACATTGATATGTTTTTGCACTTTGTACGGGTATTCGGTTGTGACTGTTTTATTTTTTTGATTTCGTTTGATGTGATTTCGAAATTTGATGCTTTGAGGTGTAATGTGTGAACCCTAGGGCTTTAGATCTGCCATGTTAGAGGTAGAATATCTAAAAACTAATGAAACTTTCATTGCAAAAATGCAAAATGGGTGTCCAAAAATATTGGTTGTTTTGGTAGCTGACATCATTTGACATGCCTTTGATTTACATGCCACGGTGTAGATAGTATTAAACCAAAAATGAGCTATAGGGATCCCGATGTAGACTGTACTCAATTTCAATTTGAACTTCCACCACTAAATGGGCAAATGGGTATCTAAAAATATGACCGTTATTTTTAGATTGTGTGCCTGGATGTGTGTTCAATTTTGGTGTTTTTAGGATAGATTTGATTGTTAGATCTGTGTTGATTGGTGTTTTGTTTCTGAATTTTGTCGACACATTTACCATTAAGTGGGAAAATAGGTATCCAAAAATATGATTTGTTTTTGTATATCATATTAATTGATCAAGTTTTGGATTACATGCCATAGTAGTTGTACAATTGAGTTTGTTATTGGTTTTTGGGTGACCAATGTGTGTTGTTTGTCGTATGTGCTTGGAATTTTGCCATGAAATGACAAACTAGGTATCCAAATATGTGACTATGTTGTTGATGTGTTTTTTCATTTTGTTTATACATTATTTTGTCTTGGGATGTGTGCCAAATTAAATGTTCTCGATTTGTAAATTCTGCATGATGAAGTTGAATCTGATTGATTTGTTATGTGGGTTACCGATGCATGTTATGTTATGTTTTGAATAGGTGAATGCGCTTGAGCCCCATCATCGAGTGATAAATTTTAAGGTTTTTGAGAAAATGATGACGACTAAGGATGAGCTATAGTGGCTAGATGACATATACTTCTGAGGTGTGTGGAAGTGTAAGAGCATCTTCACCAATAGGGTATATGTGTCTACCTTATGTGAGTGGTGGGATGCAGACAGGAACACATTTCATTTTACTACGGGATAAATAACCGTTATGTTGGAAGATGTTTACTATATCTACCGACTTTTGATTAAGAGTGTTTCTGTGAGGGCAGCCAAAGATGGGAGGAAGGATGCAATTTTGGAGAGATTCTTTGGGGATGGATGGAGAGAGATCGATATCTCTAATATGGATTATGAGTGGTTGTGGCTACAAAAGAAGATCTTGGATAGGCAGTGTGTGGCGATGATGATGATATCTACATATGCCCTTCCTGATAGTTTTAGGGTGTTGTTTACTTGGAACATACTGGATATAGTTAGTTATTTGGTGGAGCACAAGGTTGTGTTTGCATAGGCACCTTCACTATTGGCCCAACTATACTGTGAGTTGCATGATGTGGTTCGGGGCAGGCAGATAGGATTGAGTGTGATTCTCTTGCTACAGGTATAGGCATGGGAGTACATAGACATTGAGAAGCCCTATTTGTTACCTCACCCTGTACATGTGGAGGGTAAGGAGTATCCTTATGCCTTGAGGTGGAGTACAAAGTCTGAGCAGGGTATGAAGAGGCCTCATGAGGGTGACCCAGTTTTATGGAGGATTAAGTTTGGGGAGCTGACATCGGATGACATTAATTGGAGACCGTGGTTGTGTGGGGTGAGTTAGAAGGAGGACGATGAGAAGCTACAGGCCATACAACAGGATAGATGGTTGGTGGGGAGATATACTTGATAGACTGAGTACTTTCAATTTGATCGAGTAAAGCACTAGTTCGATTTATGGTAGGATGTTCTAGGGACTCATGTTATTTATTTTAGGTGATAGGTAGATAGAGGAGAGTGTCCTATTGTACCACCTTGTTTTTGGGAGAGGGACCCTCCTATGGATATCCTAGATGTAGGGGATGTAGGTATGACACTGGAGTTTGACGCATGATGGGTGTTATAGTATTGGGAGCCTAGGAGAGGTGTGGTGGATCGATGGGTGGCACCTACTATTGGGGAACCTCTACCAAATAGGAGAGCAATCAGGAGGACTCAGGATAGGGCAGTGAGTACGACTTTTTTTGAGGAGGATGTTCCTCTGCAATGGTCATGATATCGTACAACGAGTACCCAAGATGTGAGGGTAGAGGAGGTGGATGTGGGTGCAGATGTTGGGATAGAGCAGGTCATTGGAGCCCAAGCTGAGGAAGATAGGGTGGCAAGTATGGGTGGTATCGATAATACCATTGATATTGGGGTATTTGCTGATATAGCATAGTAGATTCCCGATGATATTTTGGAGAGGCCAGCTATGGAGGATGTACAGGGATTGTGTGATCGGATCCAACAGTTGGAGGTAGACATGGTGGAAATGAGGGCTGCTATGTCTAGGTAGGAGTAGACGATTGATAATTTGACTAGTCAGTTGGCGGTTGAGACCACCAAGAAGATGATGTGCGAGACTACTTTGTTGGTGCATGGGATTCAACTACTCGATTATGATCGATTTATGGTGTAGTCTAGGTATTAGTCGTAGGTACAGACACCCTCATATTAGAGTTAGCATAGTGCTACTATGGTGGGTTAGAGAGGTGCTAGAGCTACTGTGCAAGATCAGTCTATTGTGGATCTTGTTCTAGCATTCAGGGTGGAGTCGAGCTAGGATGCAAGGATGCGAGCACACCATGGGGGCCATAGGGAGACTCCTAGTGGGGGTTAGGATACTTACTACTTATTGTAGCCTATGGGCATTTTGTTTTGATGCTAGATGATGATGTTGAGCAAGAAGGATTGTCATTGTTGTCAACACAGGCAGTCAGATCCAAGGATGCAGTGGATAATAGACTTGAAATGGGTTTTTCTTAAAACCCAAGTTGGCTCTTCGTTTCATTGAAAAAGATGCCCCGATGATGAAGATATTTAATTTTAAATATTTAGTTTAAATTTTATTTTATTTAAAATTTAAATGAAAATATTAAATTAAATTAAAAGGGCCGACATGTTACTATTTCACGGAAATAAGCTACAGGAAAGTGACGAAGGTGGAAGAAGTGTTTGAGGCTGACAAAGTTAAATCTGGGCCAACGGATTTTGGGGTTTGGCAGCTGAAAAATTCTAGGGTTTATCAACCGACGTTCTTTTAGGGTTTGTTCCTAAAACTTCTTCTATAAAAGCAAGGGTACTTCGAGTTTGAAAAGTGGGGTGTAAAGATAAAGTGCGAATGCGAGCATAGTGTTTGTGAAAGTGAAGTTCGTGTTGAGCAGAGAGCAGAATGTGAAACGACACAGAGTGTGTGAAGTGTGTGCACAGAGAAAGCAGAGTGTGCAGAGAAGCGTGAAGGGCAAAGTTGATTGCAAAGTCCAGCTGTAGCAGTGCAACAAACTGTGTGAAGTGATTGTGCAAGAGAGAGCAGAGTGCACAGAGATTGCAAAGGTGATGTAGACCAGTTAGAGTCTTGCAATAACAAAGGTATATGTCAAACATTTTTTTATTCAATATTGAAGTCCAGTTGGTGCTGGCAAATTAAGGGGTTGGTGCCTCTTTCCAGTTGGTGCTGGTAAACAATTTTTCCAGTTGGTGCTGGCAAATTAAGGGGTTGGTGCCTCTTTCCAATGAGGTGCTGGTAAAATAGGAGTTGGTGCTCCATTCCGTTGAAGCAGATAAAGTTAAGGGGTTGGTGCTCCTTCCAGTTGGTGCTGGTAAAGGATTATGTAAAGTTGTAGCTTTGCATTGATTGGATTTGGATGGTAGTCCAAGCAGTATTTTTGAGGAGTAGCCACATTGGTGAACCTCGTTAAAATGCTATGTTATGTGTGATGCTTTCTTGATGCATTTAGTATCTCTTTTATCTGCTTTAAACTATTGTTGGTTTTATAATCTAATTGTTTTAGAAGTTTTTAAAGAACACACTGATTCACCCCCCCTCTCAGTGTCATTGTGATTACAACAGATGATGGGCATCATTCCAGGTTGTAGCCTTCAAGCATTTTATATGGATGATATATATACATATACCTTGTTGATTTAGGCTATTATTTATACATGTGTTATTTTGATGGTTTGAAATGTGTTCTTGTTTATGTTTGCATGGATTAGCATAACATAATTTGTAGATATGTCTGATGAATAGATATACATGTATGACATGGTTTAGATCTATTATCATGTTGTGGTATAAATGGATTGTAGAATAGTGTTATGATTGTATTTCCAATGTGACATGATGTGATATCAAATGTGATTTCATAATGAATGTATGTAGAGTAAGTGTGATACTGTGACTCAATTTTGAAATGCATATGGGATGAATGCAATAAATGTAATGTGATATCAAATGCATGTAGGATGAATGCATAACTATAATGTGTATCAAATGTATCTGACATAGATGCATGTATGCATATATGGACTTACTGAAATGCGCTAAGGAAGTACTTGTATGGTGGTATTGACCTATATAGATGCTATCCATTCCATGATTTCAATAAAGTTGGATAATGTAAGGCATGTGTAATGGTTTTGACCAACATAGTTATGACAATCAAATCTTAAACCCTTAGCTATACAAGTTTTATGGTAACTTATAACATGATTAGGCTGGTTCAAAATCTATCTTGGACCTATGTGTGTGAATGTGTAAGGTTCATTTATCCATTTTGATGGAGGTAGGATTAACCCGTTGTAGATGATACTAGACTAGCTAGCTCATCCGTCCACAATGATGATTTCTACAAAAGCAAGATGCTAATGTAAGAGATGTGTTGTCACCTATAGGATTATTCCACTAGTAGGCAGGTTTTTGGAATTATCCCATAGTGTTATGTTGAACCTAAGGACCAAAGGTGATAAGCATAACATGTGTGATATCAAGAGGTATTTCCTGTTGTTTTCTACCCCTGCTCTAGTGTTAACCTATCTGATTGTGGTAGTGCTCTTTTCATTTTATTTCTTTTCTTTTATTTTTTTTTTGTATGGGCGATGAAATTTATTTTCTATCCAGTTATTTAATTTTGCTTATGCTTGATCCCTTTGTTTATCCTCAGGTCATATGTTGACCATGCAGGCGATAGTATGAGCAAGGTATACTATTTGCTAGATGGCAATATCTACTCAAGATGTCCTATTTCCTAGGATCAAAATTGTTAATGTGTAACCTGTTGTGAGTGATTCATGAGAGAAGTTGAACCAAAATAAAATACCATAAGAAGAATGTACAAGACTTAGTAGCTATGGGTGACACTTGATTGCCTAAACTATAGAGTAGTCAAAATTAAACACGACACCTATGTATACCCTGATCCTGAAAAGGGGGAATGGACATCCAGGTGATGATGCTAACAAGTGCATGTATTATTCCTACTCAGGCGCATTTTGGGGGAGAATGTACAAACATGAATTACAATTTTAACTATAAAGGATATGAATATGTGCAATGAATGTAATTGTAAGTGATGCAAGTGGATGAATACGATATTTACAAGAAGAAAGTTATGTTGTGTAGAAGGAAAATATTAGAAGAACCTATTTACAGATGAGTAAAGTATGTAATGATGACAAAAAGTGTGATGCTATGATCATGGTTGCCCCAGCATGTGGGGTGTGTGTGTGTAGTAAATGTATAAGTTGTGAGCTATATAAATGTATGTAATAGTCGCCAAGAAGTAAGATGTGAGAGTGGAATGTACAAGTGGAAGAAGTGAGAAGAAATAAGATTTGGTGACCAGTCAAGAAAAGGGAATCACCAATGGTTGAAAAAGATAGAAGAGAAGAAAATAATCCATGTATGTAAGAAGTAGAAGAATGAGATAGAAGAAGAATAACTAAAACTACTGTCAAGTGAAATGATGTAGATCCGAGAGGGAATGGGATGGTGAAGTGATGACATGGCTAGAATTATGGCTGGAGCTATAGTTTGAAATATTATGAATATAGTGGGTGGGCATTGTTAGTGTACTGCAGGGTGGTAAAGTCCTAGGAATGGTGTGGTGCGAAGGACTGACAAGTCAGCTAAACAAAAAAGAACGCTCTGGTGATGGGGTACACTCACCATGCAACATGTTGTGCACCAAGTTTTTGAATGATCTGCACTCTTCAATATCATGACCTAGTGAGGGATCAATAGGTCAAATCTCAGGTACGTCAATAAGACCCTGGTGCATGAGATGGAACTTTTTGGAAAGGGTCATGTGTGGAATAGGCATAGGATAGCCATATGGATATGTTGGAGGTGAGAAAGGTCTAGGTGAAATACGATCTAGTAATGGAGGCATGGGTATGGGTTCTAGCATGGGTCAAATTTGGGATCGAGGAAGGGATCTACATGGCGATGAGGATGGACGGGTTATGGGAGACTTTCATGGGTGAAAGTGGCAACAATGGTGGCTCATATGCAACTCTAGAGCTTTGATATAGGAGATGATATGTTGTATATCATGGTGTGGAAGTGATGGTATTGGTAAAGGGGATTATTGATAATCCAAGGTGAATGGAATGGCTTGATGCATGGTAGAAAAAGGATAAGGTTGTGATGAGGAAGCAACGGAGTGAAATTACTATGGTGATTGTAAAATTGGTTGGGGAGGTAAGACTCATAGTGGTTAATATGGTGTCTTGAGAACCGGTGGCATAGGCGATGGCCCTAGGTGGTGACATGAATGAGGAGGGATTTTTGCGTGACCAGCTTGAGTAGCTTGGGATGCATGGGCTTGCAAATCCTAGATGTAGGTAGACTCACCATTGGGAATGGGAGGGTAGAAATACAAGGTGAGGTTAATGAGGTGTGTATTCCCTATTAGGTGGGCGGTATGATCCTATGGGATGATGTGGATGACTTGGAGGGGAATAGTGATGTATGAGATCACTAGACGGATGGGAGGATGATCCCTATGCTTGTGGTTGGGTGGATTCCTCTTTATCATAAAAAGAGGACATGGAAATTTGGCTATCACAAAAGTGTAGTGAATAGTATGACCCTCGCTGGCGAGGGGAATGATGTTGAGGTGAGGTGTGATGACCTAAATGAGATGAATGTGAGGAGCGTCTAGTATGAAGGGTGGCTGGTGGTCAGGTGAGATCAGCCAGTGTAATAGGTTTTTTGTTGTGGATACAGATGGTCCTGCATGGTGGTAGGTGAGGCAACTGTAGAGCTCTCCTGCTAATGATGTGAGTCCTACAAAAGGAAAAATAGATACCCCAAGCATAAAAATGGTAGAAAGGTGAAATGTACATGTATAGAGAAATAATAAAGCATAAATAACATATTCATATGGTGATGTGCTTGGGGATTTACTTCTAACACTATGTGATACTCGTGATGGTGACTGTGTTTGTGAATCATGCATTAAAAGCATGAAGGTACAAGATGTTTATGGGTTCATGATTTTTAAGGCCTTCAATATTTTCCAAACGATATGCTCTTGAAATGTATTTGTGTGTGATAATAAATGGACCCAACCAGTTTAGGGTGAATTTATCATGCTAGTGGTGAGGTTGACTTATGATTTAATGGTTCTCCTTGAGAACCAAGTTGCCAATCTGGTATTCGTGTTGATGTACCTTACTATTATATGTATAGCAAAGATGATCTTGATATACTCATGTGTGTTCGATGGCATGGATGCGATGTTCATCGAGGAGTGTCAGTTGATCTAGATGAGCTTGGTGAGTAGTGTCGTTGTCATTGAAATATTTTATGGATATCTGTAAAGAGGGTTTCTTCATCTCAAGGGGCATGATAGCTTCTACCCCATAGATAAGTGAAAAATGTGTTGCCATAGTAGGAGTACAAATTCTTGTACAATATGCCTACAAGGCTAGGGGCATTTTATTATGCCAATCCTGGTGAGATTCTGCTATAGTTTTATAGAGAATAGAATAAACAGTTTTGTTATGGCCTCTACCTGGCCATTTCCTTGAGGGTAATATGGGGTTGAAAAGCTATGGTGTATGTGAAATATGTCACACAATGCTCGAACAATCTTTTTTTTGAAATATTTCCCATTATTTGAAATAATTTGGGAGGGAATTCCAAAGCGACATATGATATGCTCAATGATGAATGCTGCAATTTTGGATCCTGTAGTTTGTACTAGTGGGATGGTTTCGAACCACTTTATAAAATATTATATTGTTGTATTGATAAATTTATGACTACTAGAGGAAGAAGGTGTAATTTGTCCAATCAGATCAAGATCTCATTGGGAGAAGGACCACATGGACTGGATTGGTTGAAGTGCTTGGGAAGGTAAATGTGTTAGGTTGGCGTGTTGTTGGTATTTGATGCAATGTTTGAAATACTCACAGTAGTCTTCCTCTATTTTAGGCCAATAGTAGCCCATACGGAGAATGCTTTTGGTAATCACCATGCCACTGAAATGGCCACCACAAGTACCATCATGGGTTTCTTGTACAACCCGCTATGATTCTTGCATTTCTAGGCAACGCAAGAGTATATCGTCATAACTACGGTGGTAAAGGATGTCCCCCAGCAAGGTGTAGCAGATCGCTCTTTTTTTAAAGGTTTGACATTGGGCATGGGAAAAATCATACGGTAGGAAACCTAGTTTGATGTATTCCTATATTTGTGAGAACCATGGGTTGTGAGGTTCAGTGCTTACCACATATACACCACCATCATCTATGGGAGGTGTGGGTGATATAGTAGATTGCGTAAGTGTATGAATGGATACCAATGTTGTTCTAGATGTTGGTTTTTGCTGGATGAGGGACCCTAAGGAGGTCATAGTGCCTACAAAATGGTTTGATGAGCATAGTGCAGCTTCGAGGTAATACCATTCAAATTGGGATAGGAGTTGTTGGGTGATCTTCTTGTATTGTTGGAAAACTGGGCAATTGCATAGCAAAAGTTCCTACACTTGATTGACTATCAAAAGTGAATTCCTATGATGTGGAGGCATTTGATCTGCATAGAGTGTGCTTGTTTTAGTCCTAGGATTAGGGCTTCATACTTTGTGTTATTATTGGTACAATGGAAATCAAGTTTTAATGAAAATGGGAGTGGTTCTCCTTCAGGTGTAAATAAGACAATGCATGCACCCCTAGTGTGGAGACACCTAAAACCATCAAATAACATGATAAGGTCAGCCATGAATTCTGGTTAAACATATTCCTCATCTTCGATTATGTGAAATATGGAATCATTGGGAAGTTGAATGAGTAGGGGTTGATTGTTAGTTATAGGGGCTTCACCAGTTGGTTAGCAATGACTTACCCTTTGATAGACTTTTGAGATACAAATTCTAGGTCAAACTCGGTTAGGAGCATAATCCATTTGGTTATGTGTGAGTTGTGGTAACTCTTGTTCATCATATACCGTAGGGGATTGTCTTGGGTGATGACAAAAGTTGTGTGGTTTAACATATAGTGTCTTATCTTCTGGGTGACAAATACTACTACTAGTCATAGCTTCTCCATGTATTCGTATCTCATTTTGTAACTAACTAGTGTGCGGCTGATGTAGTAGATAGCTTGATCTTTATCAAGAGCGTTCTTTTGAGCTAGGAGTGTATCTAGCGCATGCTCTATGGCTGATATGTATAGAGTCAGTGGTAATTATGGGTGTGGCAGTGAGGTAAGGTAAGTTTTTATAGCATCGAATATGGCTTGATAGTTTTCATCCCATTTAAAGTGTACTTTTTGTAGGAGATGATTGAATGGTTGGCATTTGTATAATAATTGTGCTATAAATATATGAATAGAGCCCTGGAGGCTGCACAATTGCTTTAAGGTGGTAGAAGGAGGCATCTCGATGATGGCTTTCACCTTACTAGGATTTACTTCAATGCCTCATTGGGAGACAATGAATCCTTGTATTTTTCCTGATGTAACACTGAACACACATTTTTTTAGATTGAGGCGCACGTTGTGTTCTAGTAGTCGATAAAAAATCTAACAGATATCTTCGAGATGGTCAGCATATTTCTTTTATTTGGCTATAAGGTCATCTACATAGTATTCCATATTTTTGTACATTAGGTTGTTAAATATGTAGGTCATGGCTCGTTGATAGGTTGCCCCAGTGTTCTTAAGGCCAAAGGGCATGACCTTATAGAAAAAGGTCCCCCAGGGTGTTGTGAAGGAAGTTCTGTGTTGATCAGTTGGGTTGATCCTAATATGATTATATCTAAAAAATCCATCAATGAGGGAAATAATCTCGTGACCTATGATGGAGTCAACAAGGGAATCAATGTTGGGTAAAGGGAAGTTATCTTTGGGACAAGCTTTGTTTAGGTCATGAAAGTCTATGCAAACATGAATGTTACCAGATGGTTTGGGGACAGGGACCATGTTTCATACCCACTCAGGATATTCAATGGGTATTATGAAATCAACGTATAAGATATTTTGGAGCTCATATTTTACTATCAATATGATAGTTGGATGCATGCGTAGCAACTTCTATCTTATTGGTTTGGCATTGGGATATAGTATAATATTATGCACTACTATGGTAGGATCAAGTCCTGACATGTCTTTTTAAGACCATGTGAACACTTTTATATAATTAAGTATGAAGTGCATGAAAGTGATGCGATCCTCATGTGAGAGGCTAGCGGCTAATTTGAGGATGTGCAAATTTTCTAGATTGTCACTGATATCTACATCGATAGTGTCTTTGATGAGCATGTGAGATCTGTCGTGCAACTATTCAGGGATAGGAATGAGATTGAAGTCATCGATGGCCGCACTAAACTTGAACTCATCATCTATATAAATGCTCGTGTGATGGATTTTAGGGGTTTGGGATGACGTAGATGAGGAAGGGGCATTTGTTTCTCGTAAGACATGAGAAGAGACAAGAAAGTCTCTAGGTGCTGGTATGTGTGAGATGTGTGCGAGATCGATAAAGTTTGGTTTTGGGGTATCGTCTTGAATCCACTGGTGGTTGTAACGGAGGGGAGAACGTAAATCTACCTCAACCATGTTAATCAATGTTGTAGGTGAAGTAGGCATGGTAGAATTTTGTGATGGAGGTTGGATAGGTTGTGCACATCCTAAGAGGCTCAAGGGAGGCTATAGGATGACTTGTGGTGAACGAAGATGAGAGACTGCTCTTTGTAACTATCTATGTATAGGTGAGAATATAGGTAGGCATATCAATGGTGGGTCATGTGGAACCAGGTATGGCTCTATAGGTGGTGGATCAGACTGGAATGTGTCCGAATCTATTGGTGTTGTAGCCATAGATAAGGTAGCAAAGTATTTTGCCAATCTCTGAACATCACAAAACAAGTAGGTATTGAGCGTAGGATATTCTTAGAAGAAATCATGGGGGATAGTGATGGGTGATGTGGGCGAAGGCATGTCTTCTAGCATATCCATATCAATGCACTCTTCTAAGGTGTGTGTTGGGTGTGGAGGAGGATGTAATGAGAGATCTTGGATCTCATATTCTAATGTATAGACAGTGGTTGGGTGATAACCTAGGTCAGTTTTTTCAATAGGTGATTGAACATGAGGGTTAATGGGTGTACATAGGCCTTGCTCATAATGACCTAACCCACACCCATGCCAACGAAAGTCCTGTAGGTAGTACAAGGTAAATTAAGGGTCGGCTAGGTGTGTAATTGCATCACCAGAGCTAGATTGTGGTGGTGAAGAAGTTGGTGAGGGGATCAAAGAGTCTACTCCTGCATACATAAAGTTGGTGTGATTTTTAGGACTTCCTAACTATATGAAAGTTTTGATAGTCAACACCAAGATTGACGGGTGGCCAAAATCTTGGGTAGATTGGATAGGGTGTCACATACGCGGACATCACGTATGTTATAGTCTCCTAGGCTATTGTTTGTCATGAAGATGGATATGCATGGCATGGAACACTCTGGTGATTGGGGTGGTATATCCAAATCATATGATAAAGGAGAAAGTTGGGATTCTCTAATGATGGCATCTGAAGGGTGTGGAGGTTAATCCGAGTTGGGTGTTGGTTGTTCGGGTTCATGATGTTCGATTGTTGTGGCTTGAATAGATTATTTGTTCTATATAGGGTATGGCATTGGTGCAGGTGCATGGATGCATGGAGATGTGAATTTCTTATGTTTCGGTCAGAAGGAAAGAGATGGTGTCTGCGGGGTAGGAAGGATAGGGGCTTCCATATGCAAGGGTGATGGAGGTAATGTAGTCGATTATGTTATTGTTGGCAATGGTGGTTGCAACACCGTGGGTGGAAATTTGAATGGTAGATGTTGATAGGATTGTGGAGGCCATAAGGATGGCAGTGAGGAAGGCATAGTATCAGTTTTAGGTCCCCTGATAGATGATGCTAATGGTGTAGATATCGAGGCTTGTGTTGTTGATGAACACTAGGATGTTGAGGTGGAAATTGGGAAGGATGTCAATGCTCCTATTGACTGGTGAGAGGATATAGGGAATAGTTGGAAAGATGAGAATTAAGGCATAAGGGGAAGATCTACGACATTACAAAACTTAAATGGGTCTCCATCGGCTGGGACACAGTGAACAAGTCCATTGTAGACATACTTGAGGTAATGGTGCAATGTGGATGGGACACACTACATGTCTCTGATCCAAGGGTGACCAAGGAGAATATTGTATTGCATTTCTCCTTGAAATATTTCAAAGAGGATGGGGATCGTATTGATTCCTACGTGAATGGGAAGAACTATGTATCCTACAATAGGTCTCATGGAACCATCAAAAGCATGTAGGTCTAGGAAGGTATGGAAAAATGTGCTACATGGAGGTGTAGGTGATGCAGGGATACTATGGATATGATACTGATGGATGAGCCCATGTCAACAAGTACCCATTTGTAGGTAATGTTGATATTAGATTGTATGTGGAGGGGAGGGTCGGCTCCTTCACCAACGAGTTTTATTATATCATGGTCATGGAAGCTAATTAAAGTTTGAAGGAACCGTGGGATGTTCCCTATGAAATTGAAAAAAGCATTTATTTCATGTGACTCTAAGTCAATTTAACGTAGGATGTCATTCAATGCCTCATGATGGGGTTGAGACTATTGTAGAAGGTCAAATATGGATAGCCGAGTGGGAGCATTACGTAGCTGATGGATTAAACTACCACAGATGGTAATCACATTTTGATATGGTGGTGGTAGGGTATTAGGCATTTGGGGTGTTTGTAGGGACGTAAATTGGATTGGGGAAGAAACAATAGTTGTTTTCTGGTGAGACAGGTATCGTTGGTTTCTCATAGTAAGGTTTATCATGCCTACTACTCCACATGATGGAGGATCACATTGGAAATTGTTGACTTGGTGAGGGGGCATTGGAGGATTGTTTGGAGGTCTAGGGGGATTGGGTCCTCTGTGATCCAATAGAAGGTTTTGGAAAATTCCTAGGTTTAGGTTTTATAGGGCTAAAGGGTTTGCTACCTGAATAGTGACCCTATCGATTAGGTCTTGAACTTGCCCCTAAAAGGAGTGACATGAATAGATATTATTGCCATGATGCCTATTAAAGGGACAAAAGAGCTACTCATTGTAGTCATGAGATTTAGGTGAATTTAGATCCAATGGGTAGATATCAGGTAGAACGAGATGGTTGTCCTCGTACAGTCTATGGAATAGGGCTTGTAATGGTTCAGATAAGGGTGTAAAGTTACACGATGGACCCTATGGATGCATGCCATGGTATTTTTGTGGTCGAGGTGGGGCAACCACATTATATTGGAGTGCTTATTGTTGTGGTGTATGGGGTGGAGGAGTTAGTACTAATTCTAGGGTAGTAGCTACGACTTGGTTGGTTTGTTGTGACCATGACTAAGGTTGATTCGGTGTAAGTTTTTTGAAGAGAAAGTTGGAGTTATAGTTGGATTTGGCTCTCAACTTAATATTTCAATATTACACCTTAATATCTTCAATCACTTTTTCTTGCAAGATAGCATCTTCAAAAGTACAAATTTGGTGAAGTTGGAGGGATTTGGAAATGTGCTTGTGGTAGCTCTTGGAAAAGAGTGTCACAAGATCCGAGGTGGGGAGGCTATGGGTGAGGTCATGGATAATAACTCTCCATCTAGAAACAAACTTATTAATTGGTTCATCGTCTGCTTTTCATAAGGCATAGACATAAAAAAATATGGTATTTTTCTTAATGTTGATGGAAAAGTGCTCTAAGAAGGAATTGGCCAGCTGTTCAAAGGTTTATAGGCTATGGCACGAAAGCATGTTGTACCAATCCAATTCTGGCCCAGTAATAGATAGGGAGAAGGTATGCAGCATAAGAGGGTTACTACTATGAAGTTGATAACATGACGAGCGGTAATTTCTCACATGTTCTCTAGGATCTTCCTTACCTCTATACTTGTCAAATTTTGGTATTTCAAAGTGATAGGGATAAGGAGGGATAGGAACTGATGGATGCATTGGATATTTGCATAGTTCATCATAGCAAGGCTTTTGTGGCTTATAGCTAGAGGTGTGTAGGTTTAACATTTTGACTTCATCTCACAAGAGTTGAAGTTTAGGTGTCATAGAAGTCGAGGGTTGGGTTATGATAGGCTAACCCTATGGATGTGGTGGAAATTGGTATTGTTGTTCTTCACAATACTATGGGGAATACTATTGTGCTTGATCATGATAAGGCAGGTAATAGGCAACATGTGTTGTCATTTCTACGAGTACACTAGGTTGTGGGGTAAGCGTCTATTGAGGATAATAGTACTATGACTGGGCAACATGCAGTTGTGGCATGGGTACTTGTTGGTTTGGAGCCTGTTGTACTGGTTGGTCCATGGGTGGTGATGACCAAACTGGATGAGGCATAAGAAGCTAGGTATAGCTTGTGGTAGTGTAGGTGTCGAAGCTACTAGTGCTAGGGGTGGTTGATACAAGGTATCAAAATATGGGATCTATCTCTGACCTAGAAGGTAGGAATTAGGGAATCTAAACTATGTGGAATAATTTGGTTGAGTAGGTGCATAAGCTGCTAGTTTCAGTCTATAGGTAGGATGTATATGAGTAGTGGGAACCTAAAATAGGTGTTGGTATCCTAAAGGTCTTCGTAGGAAAAGGTGGCTCCAAGGTTTGGGCATCATGCACTCTAGATACCTAGGAGATAGGTGGGAAAGCTGCTAAAAAGGTGGGATAAGCTACTAAGGTAGGAGATTGGGTTGAGGGGAAAGTGTATGTGTACACTCCCGCTTGGGTCTAAACCTCATACTTGTGAAGAGGCTACTAGAAAATACCCTCAAATATGGTGAAGAATGGCTCTTGGGAAGAGGATGGTTGGTACTTTTATGAGGAGTACAGTCATGAGGTTTGAGGGAATGTTTATGGTTCCTACTGGATAGGGATCTATTGTGTAGTTTAGAAGGATGGATTTTGGCTTCCTATAGTGGATGAGGATGGGTCAGACACCATTCCTACATTAGGGGTGAATGATACAACCTTAGGACGAGTACGATTTAGAAGGGAGGAATCATTCTCAAATAGGGATTGAGATAGATTCTGGAATAAAGGATGTGCAAAGGTGGATGAAGTAGGCATGACCTCCTCATCTACGATAAGGTATGGGGGAGATTTTCCTGGTGTTGTGCATATTACATGGTCATAGAACATGTTTGGGGGATTAGGTGAGGATGGGGCTGAAAATAGTGGGTAATCTTCTACGAGTGAAGTAGCAAGAATTTCACTCAAAGTTGATGTCTTCTCATGAGGCATATTGTGTGTGAATTGTGCATCGAATTCTATGTGTGAATCGTATGTGTCTATAATCCTCTCCTTCATGATCGAAGGAGCAAGAGTAGACTGACTAGAGGAAGGGGGAGGCCATTCCTCCATTGAGCATTATTGCTCATGTGCTCTACTACGGGTGACCACAGATATAGTAGCATATGTCAAAGGGGATTTTAGGAATAAACCTTGTGTGATGTAGACTCAACTATGTCTACTGTGAGTGTGAATTAAGTGACATGATGTGTGTAGTAAAATAATATATAGTATAGTGTGTTGAGACTGGTCTGTGATCATGCAAACAACGGTAGACCAAAATCAATTATAAATGCTAAGAAAATAAAAGTGTTATGTTCATTTTGTGTGTTGTAATGTTGTTACTCCCTATGTAGAATCACAGGTAATGGAGTGAATACTCTACCAAATTAGGAATTTCATCAATATCAAACCTTTTGCCACATCCAAAGATGCACAAGATATAATTGTACCACAACGTGCGAATGGTGACCTATATGGAAGGTGCAATAAAATGATATCGTAAAGGGGTGGAACTCAATATGCTGAAGCGAGTTCACAATATCCTCTCACAAGAAGAGGTGGTATTGATTGAGACCTACTATTGACATACCTATTCTTTCACTTCACCCTCAGGTGGGCTTAGTCAATAATGACAGTTACTAAATCCACAAATTATACAAGCCTTGTGGATGAAGGTGTAGCACCCTAAAATTGGCGTAGTGAAATCTTAATAATTACATTCACTCCAATAAATAATTTAAATTCAAATTTTAACCTCCCAAACCGACCGTTAACCATCGTGTAATCCGTTTCCCCATTTTTTGTGCCATTTTTAGAGGTTATTTTGACCGTTTGATGATATCATCGCTGATTAGACAATATCGCCCTAGATCTGACGATTTCATCTGGTCTAGGATGTCCAAACGATCTTGTCCCTAAAATGATTTTGCATAATTAGCTTCTATTCCAACGGGTCTCTAATCCAGGCAAAAGCGTGTCTATGCCATTAGAGACCCTCCCCCATTGGAGATCTCCCAAATAGGGATGATCTCCAACCTCCTAACCTCCCTCCTAAGCCTATTTAATCCTAAGCCCTTCCCTTAGCACCCCCCTGGCTGATAATTCCCTGTAACCCGACTTCATACACATTAAAACATCCCAAATTCATATTTTTAGTAGTTATATACCAATTTTGTTGCAGGTACCTTATTGTTTTTCAGCCGGAGTAAGCTTACATCGTCGTCGACGATCCTATTCAGATCGAAGACGATCCTGTCGAATCAGAGACGATTTCATACCAATGTGAGACAATTTCAACTGCAGTCAACATTGAGGCAATCAGTGCCCTAAGTTTGCATTTCTTTATCTTTTAATCTATTGTTTTATGCTGTAATTAGCTAGTTTATTCAGTATTTTATGCTATTCTGCATTTTGGAGTTCACCCATCTAGATCAAATGCATGACTAAGTCATAATTATTATTTAATTAGCATAATTCATTCATGTTTCTATTTTTAAGTTTTAGTCTGATAGTTCTACTGTCATTTTACATTGTTTCCCTCTGTTAGAATAGTTGCATTTTCTATGTTTTGCACCTATTTCTTTGTTTGCAGGTCTCTAACGAATTTGTCTGACGAATTCGTCAGATCTCAGATGATCCTGTCAGATCTCAGATGATTCTGTCGAATTCCAGACGATCCTGACTACTTCAAGAATTAGAATCTTCATCAGACATCTAGATCAGGTATTTTCCTTTTAACATTCTTTAATTTCTCTATTTTCTATCTTAATTCTATTTTCTGTATTCATTTAATTTGCATCTTCATATAGAATATCTTAGATGCATCTTGGCCAAACCTAGGACTTGAATGTTTAAGGCTAAAATGAACACATAAAACACATTCCCAACCTAGGCGTGGAAACTGCCATTGAATGTTTCCTAGTGAACCCACCATCCATCAAAAAATCACCAATAATACACCTCCCTTGAGAGGTAGGACCTTCGCAAGGCCTCTCAGTCTGAGGTAAAGCACCATCCTTTTCACATCCCCCTTTCAGGCATGGATCCTATAGCCTGAAGGTAAGGGTGTGAAAAATTTGGAGCAATACAAAAGGTACTAATCCTGTCTCACTCCACAGGTAACCACTGGTGATGAAATCCAGGGCCCAATCTCAAAAGTGAGGGATTTTTTGGTGATGAAATCCAGAAAATTGCTCCTATGGGGTTGCTAGGTGTCTAGGGGGGTGAGTTGATGGAGAGTGCAACTCAATCCACACCAGTCTCAAGAGATGGATTAGAGATGAATTCCAATCTCACCACTTGTTTAAATACCATGTGAGTGTGTGTGGGTTTGAATTTTGCTAACGGTGTATGCAAGATAAGAAACTAGCTACTTGCCTTTTCAAAAGAAACTAACCCTAATGCCTTTTCAAAAGCAAATTATTAGATACTATTCTTTGAAGAGAAGTATTCTAGCCCTGAATGCCTTTTCAAAAGCAAATTACTCTACTTTTGAAAACATAGAAACATGCAATCCAAGTGTGTGGAGTGAAGGGGATTAGAACCCTGATTTAAAATTTTGAATGCAAAAATTTCTTTCAAACAAAGGAAGAAGGGATTAGGAACCTTAATTTTCTATTATAATGCAAAGACATTTCATAAGTAGAAGAGGGTATTAGAAACCCTGATTTATTTGAACATGTATAGTTCTTTTTAACAATGAAAGCTATCAGTAAAGTGAAATCAACATAGGCTTGTGCTACATGCAAGATACAAAGACATATGCAAAATTATTTGAGAAATAAATTTTATGAACTTGCTGGAAAGTTGTAGGTCCTAAAAATTTCAAAAACCCTAATGCTTTAACCACTTTGCAATGAACCCAAAACTAGGCCTAGTAATGGTCATTCAACTAGTCAAAGTATTTCTACATCCAACACTTGCAATAGAGGCAATATAAATGAAAATACCTATATTATAATGCTCAGGGGGGTTTTCTTGGCCCCTAAAAAGATCATCCCAGCTGATTTAGGGGTTTTTGAGGTGTCTGTGCTCAAATCACAACCTAGGTCATGAATATGACCTAAATCATAGGGTGGGTCGTAAATCATGTTCAGAGGCTTCAAATCAGAGATATGATGGCATAGGACAATTCCTAGGGCTTTGGAGGCTTTAGTAAAACACATTTTTGGTACCTATAAGACACAAAAATAGAGGATAATTTTAGATTTATAAGAAAAATGAATCTAGCACTATCTGTTGTGGCGGTCCCACCGAGCGTGCCAGAATGAAATAACCAAAAGTTGAAATTTGATCTAACAACAAGTAATAACACAAGTCATTCAAAAATATAATGCTTTATTCATGATAAATTTGATAATGTTTACAAATAGGGCAAATTCCCCTTTTTCCTTTCATGAATACACAATAGGCTTGATGCCTTCTTCTGATGTCCCTTAGTGTAGGTGGGCTTATTTGTATGCGGGCCACCATTGGGTTGTTGATTTTTGGTGTTCTTCTCCTTAAAATCTTCTAAATAACCTGAAATAAACTTGCAAGAAAGGGTCAATACATTGGGAGGTTTGCCTTAGTTAGGCCCCATATTTATAAAGATGAAATGACTGTAAAACCATAATAGAAACTAAAATAAAATATGCATAAGATAATAATATGCTAAAATAAATCTTACCTCTCAAATTTGGGGTGATTTAGTGCTTGTAGACCCAATTCATGACCCGGGTTGCGAATTTAGGCCGGATTCACAAGGCAGGTTGTGAATTGAGTTGTGATGCTCCTCTAGTAGGATCTCTTCGATATATCGGTCCTAAGGTAGCTGGGGTGCCTTTGTATGCTATCAAAATCTATCTATGCTCTCTGTAAATTGACTATATAATGTTCACATTCCATTTTTGTAGAGTAACTATGCTTTGTTGAATTTGGGAATCAGAACTAATTAGGGGTTGAGGACCCACTATTTATAGGAAATAGCAAGGTGCAGGGGGGGTTAGATAGACCAAACCTAGGTTTGATTCTCACTAGGGTTAGATTAAGAAATGCTATGTGGTAATGTCACATTCCTTATGAGAAATATGTCATCCTCACACATTTTTGAGGATGTATTAGGGCTAATCCTGATTAGGATGTGTTTAAGCCAATTTAAACATGATTAAATAAATATCTCAAAAAACCCTAATCTCACACATGTGGGAGGATTTTATTAAGGCTAATCAATATTAAATTTTCTTTTAATCAAATTTACTCTAAAAAGTGACTTAAGTGAAGTCAATATTAAATTAGAATTTGGGTATTGACTTATTAATTATTTTGGTCAACTAATACCCCATGGGAGCCTCAATTGCATATGAATAGACCGTAAAATAACATTTTAATGTGTCAGATGTAATTTGGAAGGCTTGTGATGGTTTAGGACCTGAAAGCCAATGAAGTAGTATATGGGAGTCTACATGATGCTATGAAAATCTATGGAAATCTACGCGTGAATACGCATGACTACAACCATCTATGCATGACTACAAAAATCTATGTATGTCTAGGATGATCTACAATAGTCTATGCTAGTCTACGATAGCCTAGGGATACCTAGGATGACCTATGTAAACTTACAAGTGTCCATAAGGATCTACAAGTACATAGGTATAGCAGTGTGCAACTTTTGGGTGTCTACACTCTTATAAACACTTACACTGGCCATAAAATGCTTTCTCTCATGGATGGTTTTTTAGGATACAACCAAATTTGAATAAATCCTGATGACCAACACAAAAAA
>JAQPPZ010014725.1:0-96931 GCA_028583015.1 Wollemia nobilis
TTCAAAACCACTCCCAAACCACTGCTTAATTCGTTTCCTTGTTTCCCATGCCATTTTTAGAGTTTGTTTTGACCGTTTGACAATATCGTCACCGATCAGATGATATCGCCTCAGATTGGACGATTTCGTCTGGGCTAGGACGTCCAAACGATTTTGTCCCAAAACTGATTTTTCATAATTAGCTTCTGTTCCAACGACATCTCTAATTTGGGCAGAAGCATGTCTATGCCGTTAGAGACCCTCCCCATTGGAGATCTCCCAAATAGGGATGATCTCCAACATTCTAACCTCCCTCCTAAGCCTATTTAATCCTAGGCCCTCCCCTTAGAATTCCCTTGGCTGAAATTTCTTGTAAATCGACCTTCACATGCATTAGAATAATCTGTATTACCATCTACATTTGTTGCATCCAATTTTCTTGTAGGAACCTTGTCATTTTTCAGCCGGAGCAAGCTTACATTGTCGTAGACGATCCTGTTCAGATCAGAGACGATCCTGTCAAATTAGAGACGATTTCGACTGCAATCATCATTGGGGGCAATCAATGCCCAGAGTTTGCATTTTCCTCTTTTCAATCTACTATTTTATTCTACAATTAGCTAGTTTATTTATTATTTTCTACTATTCTGCATTTTGGAGTTCACCCATGTAGCTTTAAATGCATAATTAAGTCACAAATTGTCATTAAGTCATTGTAGTACACTCGTATTTTATTTATTATCATCATTTTAATGTTATTCCTATTATTCTACATCATTGCCCTCTATTAGAATAGTTGCATTTTCTGCATTTTTGTGTCTACTTCTCTGATTGCAGGTCTCTGACGATTTCGTCTGACAAATTCGTCAAATCTTAAACGATCTTGTCTGATAGTAGACGATCCTATCAAATCAGAGGCAATCTTGACTGCTTCAAGAATCAAAATCTTCATCAAACATCTGGATCAGGTATGACTTTTTAATCTTGCTTACTTTTTCTATTTTTTGTCCTAATTTGTTATTTTGTATTCATTTAATCTGCATCTTCATATAGAGCAATTTAGATTCATTTGGCCAAACCTAGGACTTGAATGTTTAAGGATAAAACTGAACACATAAAACGCATTCCCAACCTAGACGTGGAAACTGCCATTCAAATGTTTCTTGGTGAACCCACCATCCATTGAAAAATCACCATAATACACCTTCCCCGAGAGGCGGGACCTTTGCAAGGCCTCTCAGTCTGAGGTACTATGCCATCCTTTTCACATCTCCATTTCAAGCATGGATCCTATAGCCTGAAGGTAAGGGTGTGAAAAATTTGGAGCGATACAGCTGTCACCACATTCTTCGGAGCCAAAAAATTATTTTATTTTCTAAGGTATGCCCATCGCCGTAATTTTTTGAGAATGAATAATTAATGTTTTAATTGATCATAGCTAAGGTTTCAAGCACCATTATTGAGGGTATACTATGGTGATGTGATTTATGAGTTGTGGTTTATATTTTGCACTATTTGATATGGGAATTTTTGCATTAAGGAGCTTAGTGAGTTGTGCATTAGTGCAAAGTGATTTTTAGGAGAAATAAGGGAATGGTAAATGGTTGTGGTGATATTCATGCTATGCTTAATTAATTGAGGAAATAATAATTTTTAATTATTTTCTAGTGGTGGATGTGATTTTTGACTAGGATAAATAAGGTGTAAAAGGTTATGATATTTGTTTTGTAATTTCTCCTAACCCTCATGATGTTTGGCAAGAGAATATTATTATTGTGGTAGATTTCCGAAGAGGCTTCTTAATATTCATAAAAGGTATGGGCACATTATCCTATTGATTTCTTATGATGGTTGATTTCTGAAAATATATTTGGAGTGAAAAGGATTGATTGTGGTTTCCTTTTCAAAAGTGATTGGTTAAATGCTTCAAGGTTTTCTGGATTGAGAGTTGTGATTAAACCTTGTTTTATAAGTATTTTTGTTGAAACCCATTGGTTGTGCAAAGAACTTTAACTTGAGTTAGAAAATAACATGAGTATCATTGTTATGTGAGATTTGTTTTTGAGCATTGTTGGAAACATTTTGAGTTGATTGATACATGCTTGGACTAGGGTTTATGAGAAAGGGTTTTTCATTGAGGTGTTTGGTTGAGTTGAGTTGATTGAGCCTAGTCAAGTGGATGCATATGGTTGTTCAAGTTTTATAAAAAAAACTATTCTATATTATTGATTTGAGTTGAGATTAAGATTTGAAAATATAACATATAGAGTCTAACAATTCTATTTATGCTTCTATGATATTGATTTGAGTTGAGATTGGAATTTGAGTATAGAACATATTGATTCTCTAAAAATTCTCTTTATGCTTCTATGAGATTGAGTTGAGATATTGATTGAGCATTAAGTATAGAACATATTGAGTATCTAACAATTCTCTTTATGATTCTATGAGATTGGAAAAGTTTTGTGTGATATTAAGCAGATTTGAGACAAGTATTTGAGAAGGCTTGTGGACTGATTTTGAGTAAGATTTTATGGAAGCTTGATATGCAGATTTGAGCAAGTCCTAGAGAGGACTTATTGAGCATATTTGATAAAGTCCTAGAGAGGACTTATTGAGTAGATTTGGACAAGTCCTAGAGGGGAATTATTGAGCAAATTTGAGCAGGTTATATGTGGACATGTTGAGCAAATTTGAGCAGGTTCTGTGTGGACCTCTTGAGTAGATTTGGACAAGTTTTGAGTGAGCTTGTTGAGAATATTTGGACAATTTTTGAGTGAGATTTTTGAGCATATTTGAGAAGGTTCTGATTGAACCTATTGAGATAGATATTTTGAGGTAACATAGTACATAGGATAGAGTCTCAATGGATAGAGATCCAAAATCCAAGACAATTGAAGATATAACTGAGTGAGGAGTCTTCAAGTGGAGAGAGATACACCAGTCAGTGCAACAGAGAGACAGTCTTCTAGAAGATCACTAACAAGATAATAAGGGGAAAAAGTTCTCCTGTAGAAGAGATCCATGAAATTGAGTGGTAGGGACCTAGGGTTCCTAGCACATAAAATGATAAATAAATAATAAATAACCTAAATCTAAAAGAATCGCCTTTTGATATTGTCGAGAAGTCCCTTCAATAAATTATATTATATTTTATATTCATGGATATATTAAATGATAGAATCACATAGTGTCTTATACCCCTTTAGGGTTATGAGTGAAAAGTCACCATGCTTCCTACCCTAACCCTAATCTTATAATAATATAATAATTAATATAATTAATTATTATATTATTTATTAATATAACCATAGGATAACATGTATTATTATTATTATTATTATTAATTAATGTTAGGATAGTATCCTAACATGCCATCCCTCGTTGAAGATATTTGTCCTCAAAGCTAGAAAAATTTGGAAATATGCTTCTATAAAGTTCACCAATATCAACATCACAGGCTTCTTGTAGTTAAGTTTTTCTTTAAAAAAAAAAAACTCAATTGTCACCTATAATGCACATTAACATCAACCACTTCTCATCTATTCACAACTTCTTTCTGTCAACGACTACCTGTGTGACGTCTATGCACGATATAGATGGATCGTTGCATCAGATTGTACACACAGAAGCCCAATGCGAATGAATCTTATGGCTTCTTCATCGGAGTAACTTCCCCTAACTGTCCAATCCATGATATTCATAACATTTTCTTCCTCGTATAGTTTCTATGCTCGTTATAATAGGATTTGAACTTCCCAGGGAAGATTGATATAATCTCTTACTTGGAACTCCAAGAAGAAAGGCGGCCAGTGTCAGAATCACACCTCCCGTAACCCCCAATATTATGTGTAAATTCTTTGAGGACTTCCAATGTGGTCCTAGGAAAAGGTGACAAGCGAGGAATTCTATAAAATGAGTTTGAAAGGTATTGAACTCCCTATTTTTTAGAATAACAATGCTCTATATTATTTAGTGCATAGGAAAAACACGATGTGCAATCTTCTATGGAGATGGTATTTCTTTTAAGTTGTGATCATGATAGTTGGTGAATTTGATTGTGTGATTCTCCTCCATAGTATGTTTGATGAAATAAAAGGGCTCTATGAATTCATTAAGTGTGGCCATCTACCAAGTGTCTGTTACCAACTTGAGTGCCATGTGCCTATGAATTTCTTCAATGTGGCTTGATGCTTGTAATCTTACATGTCGGTAAGTTGTACACATAATACCTACAAACTACGTACACTTTCAATGAAATGAAAACATGCCCATCTATCAACAATCATAATTTCCATTAGTAGTCACTACTCAGTAGTCTTTATATCATATTATTTTGAAGTTCATCTCGTATCCAAACAAAATGGAACAATTTTCACTTCAGTTTTTTTTTTTTGAACGTAGACAAAATATGATATAGATACCTAATTTTCCTTCTAAATTTTATACAAAAAGCTTCCATTTTAACCTTACAAGAAGAGACAACAATTAGAAAGCTTCTCTTTTAACTTTACTAATTTTAACCGCCAGTGATATAAGAGCCCATCTTAAATCTTATTGATGAACACCGGTAATAACTAATGTTCACCACAACGAAAAAGGGCGGACTTTTCTACATGTAGGCTATGATATATTATTTTTGAGATAATTTGTTGTCATTATGATTCAACTTTAGTGTATCCCATCACTTATATGTTATCATTGAACTAATGCTCTATTGGCACCTCCATTAATATTTTCTTCTCAAACTCGTTCAAAATTTTCAATGATCATGAGATGCCGCAAAAAGACATCCCTAGGATGAAATCCATGAATAGATAGAAAAAAATATTTTGAATAGAAAAATCCCTCATTTGCTTTCCATGTATGGCAGAGTATGCGTATAATAGATATTATCACCCATAACTTAATCGATGTGTTTTAGAACCGACTACTATGTTTGATGTTCGTTCGTAACACAGGAGTGTGAGAGCTTGTAAGGAAGAACTTTTTCATGGCACTTAGAATTTAAGGGAATCCAAATGTATTTTTGTTATTAATTTCTTATTTTACGTTTGAGCAGTCATCTAGCTTGGTAGTGTGGTTGGTGTGGTATGTAGTTGGCTTGCAATTTTTGGACCAAGTTGCTACTAGATTTCATCTTTGAAGTGGAGAGATCGTTCATCAGCACTGGTCTCCTGGTTTGGATGGTCACGGTGGGCTTAGGCTTTGAACATGGCTTCGATGATGTGATTCCCATAAATCCTGTGGTTCCTCACATTTTTAAACACATATGTTTTGTTATATCTTAGGCTTGATTTCCCTTCCGAAGAAGAGTAAGCTTGAGTTACTGACGAAAATATACCCAACAAAACTCTAAAATATGGCATTGAATTTGAGATGGATGCTCACAAAGCTTTATATTCTATCCATTATTTGTGATTTGTTCCAGGTTTTTGTGAACCAAATTAAATACGTGAACCATTGTTTTATCCTGTCCACATTTTTCAAAACCAAAAATTTATGATGAAAGGATTCATACTGAATGTCACTAAGAATGAATGACAGTGCATGGCGAAGGTGGCCATGGAGGCGGACGGGAAGGGCTGCATTACTTAGATTTTATTTCTTTTGCTTTTGCAATCTGAAATTCACATGCAACTAATTTGGAGCTATGAGAATACTCAAATGCAACCTCGCTGGGAATGATACCCTTCATGAGGATTGGACCTCCTAAATTTTTAGAAATAGTTTTAGTAGCACCATGTGAAGGAGAGAAATAAGGAGCTTTAGTGGATGTTAGTGCAATGGAAATAACTTTATGATACTGAGCACCTTGAGCCTCTATTTTGTTTGCATAGGTGATACTAGGTTGACTTCCACTTTGATATGCATTGTAATTTTTACAAACTTTCATTTCTTCCTCTGCATTAAAAAGAACATTGCAAACAACATTGGAGATATTGTAAACAATATTGGATATATTTTTAGGGTTTGGATTTTTTTCGTTCTTAGGGAGTGCAATGGGTACCCTCCGGGATTACCTAGTTATGGGCTCTTCCTCCACTTGGGATTCCATGGCTATGGTATCCTCCTCTACTTGATATTCCATGGCTAGGGTCTCCTCTTGCATTTCCATTAAATATTGTATAATACGATCAGAACGTTCCATTTGTTTTTTTTGTTTTTGTTCAATCATTCTTCTAATTTTTGCAATGTCATTTTTCATTTCCTTGACCAATGTGGTTGGATCCATAAGGCTCTAATACCAGATGGTAGGAACCTAGGGTTCCTAGCACATAAAATGATAAATAAATAATAAATAACCTAAATCTAAAAGAATCGCCTTTTGATATTGTCGAGAAGTACCTTCAATAAATTATATTATATTTTATATTCATGGATATATTAAATGATAGAATCACATAGTGTCTTATACCCCTTTAGGGTTATGAGTGAAGAGTCACCATGCTTCCTACCCTAACCCTAATATTATAATAATTTAATAATTAATATAATTAATTATTATATTATTTATTAATATAACCATAGGATAACATGTATTATTATTATTATTAATTAATGTTAGGATAGTATCCTAACATTGAGATTAGGGTATCAACATCTCCTTTGGATAGAGGTCCATAAACATTATAATTGGGAAGGATTCCCAAAGAGATTGATTGAGAAAATTTAGTAAAATATTTTCTCTATGGAGTAGCCCACATTGGGTGAACCACGTAAATTGTGGTGTCTCTATTGTGTATGGTGTTTTGTGCATTTCTTTGATTACTACTATTGATACTACTATCTATACACTGCATAATATTGAATTGAAAGGAAAAGTAAAAAGTAGTCTTATATTTTTCACCCCCCCTCGTAGTATAAGCTTGTGTTCTTCAAGGAGGTTCCAGGTTAGACCACCTAGCTTCTATTTCAAAGACTAACAATACTTGAAACCTTCTCAAAGTTCCTTTATCAAGAAGTGCTCATTGTGTGCCCCCTAGAAATTATGCAATCATAACTACTTAGGTAATTTGTATCCTTAAGGTTAATCCATAAGAAAAATCTAGGTTTAAGCCTAACCCAAGTCTTATCCCATGAACTGAAAGGAAACATAAATAGAAATAAACACTTTTTGAGAAAATGAACACTTTTCTCTCTTGTTTAACTTTAATGCACATATTAAAAAAAAATAATTGACATGAACCCATTGATGCAATAAATATTTATTGTAACACTATGCTTAAATGTAATAACTTTGATAATGTTTATTTTATATCATCATTTGACCAATCGCCTCATAAATTAGGATTAATATGTCCCATCCATATAACTAAAGTATCCATAAATAACCAATGTAAATGATCATATCTTTCTAGTATATTGCTAGAAATAAAATCTAATAATCCTTTAGCAACAAAAATTTTAATTTATAATACTCAGGTTGTTGGTTCATATTTAATTGTCCATCATTAAAAGACTTTGACATAAAATTCAACAACTAGATACTTTTTCCAATAGAAATCTCCTCTTAAGGGAGTTCAATCAACAATGTTTATTACAAATATTACATCCAAAATATCCTTTAATAAAATGAGTATACAATGCTTATAATGTTAATTTCAACACATGGATTGAAAATAATGGTAACATAAACTCTTTCTTCTATCCTATGATTCTTAACTCTATCCACATTTGAATTTTCTTTAAACCCATAGAGAAGGAGATGTATTAAGGGATCAAAACAACTCCCCAACAAGAGAGTGCATTCCTAAATACATGTATATATTTTTAAATATGCACAAAACATTCCAAGAACATTCAATTCTATAGCATTCTTATTCATTATTTTCATACAAAGCTTATTATATAATATTGTTCACTTTCCAAAATCAACAAGAAATATAAAACTCAAAAGAAACCACATAATTTATTTTAGTAACAAAAGGCTCCATGACAAAACTTAATCATAAATCATCAAACATCCATTTTAGCAACAACACAAAGGAACCCCATAACCCCTTAGAAAAAACTTGAATTCTCCATATTTTTTTGTGCATGGTTTAATAAAGAAAAAAATGTTTAAAAACAAACCTCACATAAAAATAAAACATCAACTATAACCTGAATTAATATCACAAAGTATATAATTAAAGGTTATTGAAGCAACTTCAAACACAACATAGGGGAAGCTTATTACTTTTTCATACATAACGACAATAGTAAAGCTCTTTCCTTTAAAATATAGAAAAAGAAGCAAGGCCTATATAAATATTAAAACCCAAAGATAGTGCAAATCCTAAAACTCCACTTGTACAGACTCTAGCTATACAGTGCACAGTGCTCAAATGTATACAAATAAAGAATCTCTAAAATACCTTTATACCAAACAAAGCCACAGTTCAATTGAGAACCATGTTGAGAATATATCTCCATTGCCTTTGATGAACACTACAAAATGCTTATTTTCAAACCTTAGTGATGTCTCCAGTGAAACAACAAAAATAAGCAATGAAGTAACGAGAACAACTTTGAAGAGCAAGTCTATCCTGCATCTAATATATCTCCTTAAAAGAGATATTACAACACAACCTTGGAATACTAAAAAAATAGAGTTAAACAATAATTTAGGTTGGAAACTCTAATTTGTGCTCAAAATAGTATCTTAATTGAACATTAACGCACTCAAGCAATCAAAGACTCACTAAAACCTTTGTTTAAGAAACATAACCAAAGATTAAATGTTCAAGGCCTACTTGAAACCTTCAACAACTTTGAGCAATACCTCTCATGATCCATTGAGATATTTTTTTTAGACCTATTCCTCCTTATTTTTCTTTCCTTTTGTGCATAATTCTCCTATAACCATCCCTTAAGAATGGTAACCATCTTACCTTACTTCCCCATTACCCACTTCCCTTGATCCTTGAGGAGTGCATTCAAAATAGTCATAATTATTCATTCCTCCCCACCACAAAGAAAGGCAAAATGTTGTTCCTCAAAGAAATTATCCATAACAATAAAATTATCGACATTCCAAATAATTTGAATGATAAATCTATTGTTTCAAATATAATTAATATTACCTCTCTACCGTAAAGCAAGGTAATATAGTGTTCCTCCAAGCAATTATTTATTATCTAAATAAATTAAATGATATGATATATTCTTGAACAAACGTTAATATCATTAGCTATAATAAATAACTAGCCAAGGCATTAAATAAATAAAAGGAATTAAGTCCTATTCAAGGAATCTACCAAAAAAACCTTTATATTCAAAACCACTTGCAAAAGCAAAAGCATACAAATAGTTTCCATCATAAAGAGTATAATATTCATTGCATAGGGAAAACTATTGTAAGAAACTTCATTTCTATAAACATACATTTAAATAAAGTAAGGAAAACATTTATTGATTATACACACAATAATCAAGCAATTATATGCTAAACAAAAGCATGTAATATCTTTTTCATGATAGCCCTATTGGCTATCCATTTCCACTCCATCGACTCTGTTGTTTTCTTTCTTTTAAAACCTCCCTTCTCATGGTTTTATTTCCCACATGTAAAACATGACATGAATATATATGAGTGAATAAGTGAAAAATGGTGCACCTAATGATGAGAAACAATATATGTACCTATACTCTATAGCGTATGAGAATCAAACAGAAGCATGCATGTGAAATGGAAGCAAAAACCAAACAAAAAGATATGAAATGAAACAAGTATCCTTATTATTAATTTTGTGGATAAGATCCAAGGTTACAAATAATTCCACTTGAGGGCTGAAAGGTGATACAATTGTTACAAATTTTGTGTGCCCAAGGATCAAATCCTTCAAGAAATCCGGGTGCACATCCAGTGTCTTTCCTTGTATCCACAATTGAGGTGGGTGTGAAAATGCCATTGATGCTTGTATATCTAATATTTTATGTATGATATTACTTCAAAATTCATTATAGGAACCTGAACCTACACAAAATGAAGCAAAAAGGGTCAAATAGAAAGTGTGTGTGAAGGAAAAAATGCAATCCCCATAAGCACAAAAGGGCATATATATTAAAAATATATCAAATAAATTCCAAATGACTTGAAAATTTATGGGGATGTTAAATATGAGGTTTTTAAGGTATATCACCAAAAACATATCTGAAATCACATCTTTAGGCTCCTCGATTTTGTGTCACCCGTCTACAACTTGCGAAGGCCAAGACAAGCAATTCCTACCCCTAAACATGTCCAAAACTCATGAAACTTGGAAAGAATACATAAATACACATTTTAATACAAACCATGTGGTTATATTTTTAAAATGAGGTGCAGATCCACCTACATGCAACTAGGGTGCCCGGATGGGCCCTATGAACCTGCAAAACCTTAAAAATGTGATATCTTGGCCAATGTAACTCCAAATTGAATGAAATTTGAACTGAAAAATACTATGATAGTATAGAATAATAATAATAAAATAGTAAATAAATTGTGCAAGTATTTTTACTCATATTTTGGGGATGGTGATGACTGCAACTAATTGGAGGGCACCCTGGGAGGGGATACCCACCAATTCTGCACACTTTTTGCTACCAATCCCATTGGTGAATGATCCCAAATAGTCTAAGGGCTTTTTTCATCAAATTTAGTTTAGAAATTCACCTAATGGAAAATTTATGCTCAAAGGACCCTCTTGAAGTCACCCGGTAACCTCCATCGCTAAGGAGATATTTTGAGGGAAAGAGAGCACAATAAAGTGAGGGTAAATATCAGCAACACTCCATTACATATTATAGAACTCCTATCTATGTTTTTGTATGGATATTGAATCCATTTTATAGTCCAAAGGGGCTTATGTGCAAAAAGGCATGCGAGGGCATGCATGGTAGGAGGCGCCATTTGTCAAAAGGAGGCATGCATTGTATGGGGAAGAGAATCTCCCATTTTAGCCTCCATTATGAAGTATGTCATAAGGATTCAGTGCCCTTTGACCTGCATGCTTCAATTTGCGGGGTAAATGGTAGTTTTTGGGTGCCATTTGTCATGATTTAACTTTTTCTTGGTCAAACTTGCTCACCGTCTCACCCTGGGATGATATCTCACCATCATACCAGGGTGGGATGGTAGGACGATGGTGAATTTTGGTCCAAAACCTCCAAAAATTGGGCTAGAAGCCTCCAAAACCTCTTTCGAAGTGGCTAGAACCACTGTGAGCCTTCTAAGGGCTGCCCAAGGGGCCATATTGTGTTAGTTTGATCATTGTTTGTGAATGCTTAATCAGGTTAACCATATTTTAGTGTCTACAATGAGAGGAAAGTTTGTCTTCCTCGAAGCTATCACCTTTAAGTGCAAATATCATTTTCTTTTTTGCATATAATTATCGGTGGTTGATCCTTCATACACCCATGAGAATGTCTATTACTACAAAACGTGCAAATATATTAGCATCATCATATTCCTACATAAAACAAATATGTACAAAAATCATCAAATAACCATACAACCCATCATTAAAGCAGTAAAACAATTCATAATTTCATCATATGAATAAGTTCTCCAAGGTACGGTCATGAAAATTACACCAAGAATCATATTTTTTTACATTACATAAAGATAGTCACAAGGGGACATTCTTAGGATTGCTTGCTATAGATGATTACAATTCCAGATTTCCAAGTACAATGTTAGGGGTATGGACATACACCAACTACTAAAGAGAAAATAAAATGTTAAAGTCTATTGCTAGAAATGGAATCCACTAAACTTTTAGAATGGGGTCTTCGTGGCTATTTATAGACCTACAATTTAAATTTTCTTAGTGATGGACAAATATATTGATCTGGTTAGCATTTGATGATGTGTCATTCTGTAAATTTTCTTGATCTTAATCTACAAATTTCAACCATGGATGTTGCAAATTCCTTGGAAGTGTATCCTTAAAGCTAAGTGAGTTGACCTAACATGCACCAGGTGGACTAAAATATGGTCTAGGTTTAGTGTACCTTTTATTTCTTCCCTCTACTCTCATCTTTCCTTGTTGGCCTTCGTATTTTTAGATTTATATTTGGTAGGATATTATTTTAATATGAATGTTTAAAATATTATTTTCTTTATTTATCTTTATTAATTGATTTTTTAATGTTTAATTTATTTTAATTTAAGATCTAAATTATTATATTTAACATTAATATTCCAATTTAATTTGTAATTCCAAAGTATTATTGTTAATATTAAGGTTTTTACGATTAATTAAAATTCAAAGTTTTAGGGTTATAAAAATTGAATTAAAAATGAGGAGCTCAAAATAAATAGGTAAAAATGTTGTACAATTAAATGGATGGGTGGAAATGAAGCTTTGAAATGGATAGGCAGAATTATCTTCGGTGATGAGAAAGTGAAATGTGACCCAACATCTAGTTAGCTAAACCCTTATCTTCTTTCTCTCTGCTTTGTATTAAAACCATGATTGCCCTTTTAATTTTGGGTTGGTTTGATCATTTTGACTATGACTTTGAGATGTCTCATGGCCATATTGAAATTTAGAATTTGCCATTGTTGACTAATTTGACCATGGATTTTATTTCACCAAATTATTAAGTTGAACATTTTTTATCATGGCCTTGAGTAATCTCACAGTTAGGCTAATCATGAATTTTTTAATAAAGACCTCTAAAACTTAGCAAAATCAAAGAATTAAAGTACAAAATTAAGTTATGAAGGAAATCCAATTTGATCCTAGTTTTGAGCACACTCATAGTTGTGATGCCTTTGCAATTTGTACTTTCTTTGACAATGTTGATTGCAGCTTTGAGTAAGCTCACAACCATGTCTCTTTCTTGACTTATGTCTTTCTTGACCATGCTAACCATGACTTTGAGCAAGCTCATGAATTTAGGATTTTATTTGCACAATTTTGGGTTATTCATTTCTTTCTTTCTCATATTTCATTCTAAAATCATAAGAATAAATTCTAGACATTACCAATGGCTTAGAAATTATTTTCTAAAATCCAAGAATGAATTCAATTGCCCAAAAATAAAATTGTATTACCCAAAATTTAATTCATCATGCTCAAAATTAATCTTAATATTTTAAGAAGTAAATTAAATTATCTAAAGTCAACTTCCAAAAGTAAATTATCCAAAAATGAATTTGCAAGCCCCATAAATGAAATCTTATTAAATGGAAATGAATTTCAATCATTTAAACGTTGTTCTTAATTTATTGAAATGACTTTAAAATTCTTGGAAAATATTTTAAAATTTCTTAGGAGTGAAATTTATTTCATTTGAACATTAAAATTGCAAAAATTACATTATCGATAAATTTAAAATTGGTGAGCTAGCAAGTGGTAAGAGAGTGATTGAAATGCAAAAAACCTAGGGTGTGTTTATACTCATTAGAAATATTATTTCATACACAATCCAATGGAGAAGGAAATTTATGTGATCAAAACATTTAAAATGAAATCAATTGAGTAAAAATTTATTTTGTTAGAAAAAAAATTAATGCAAGCAAGCTTAAAATATAGATGCGAGTAGAAATTAAAATTTCAAGTGGGTCCTGAATTGGGATGGGTTGTGCATTGGCAATAAAAATGGAGACTATACTATAAAATTCTCTTGAGCATTTTGGATAAAGAACCCAACTTGAAATAAATAAAAATTAAACTAGCAAAATGCAGACCACTTAGCAACATTCAAGAAAGATGGAGTTAAACAATTTCAACTAAAAATAGATGTTCCATTTACCTTAGCTTAGTGTGTGCTTTGTGCATTCATTCCTTATTCTTGAATCAATTAGAATTCCATCATTTTGTTTAAAATTAGGCTATTAACTATAGCACCCATTTGCCTTTGCTTTTCTCCATAGCTAGTCAATCATCCATAGCACCAGTGGAGATGATCTTGATATCTTTTGGATATTGCTCTACTGCCAACTAGGAATTTATAGCCCTAGTAGAGGTTATCTAGATCACCCAAATACTTCTAGTTAATTTGCATTATTATTGTTTTTCCTTCTTGGTCAATAAATATTTAGATCAATTGCAAACATTATATGTCATTTTTTTGGGGGTTAGAGATATGTTAGAGAATAGCATGTATATATGTTTACCTAATTATCAAACCAAGATGATTTTATTCTTTATGATCCAAAAATTATTTAAATATAGTTGATATATGTGAAGCTTTAGCAAGATGTTATACTATTTTAGTGTCCTTTGTTTTAGCCCATAATCCAAGGATGACTACTAAATAATATGATTCACTAATTTTTAGTTTCACCTAATTTCAAACAAGTCATTCATCTTCAATTAATTTAGCACATTTACCTTTAGAGGAACCATAAGTTGATTGCAATTAGAATGACCAAAAAAAATGGAATAAAGCATGAATATGCACAGTGTAAGTGGGAACTAAAACACAAAATACAAAAGAAACATCACAACAAAAAGGTCTAATTAATCAAACCAAAAAATTAAAAGCACACCAAAATAAAATAAAGAAAAATCAAACATTAAACACTATGCATGATAAAAAAAAAAAATGAATTGCTATTAAATCTAAAAGAAAACCAACTATGAACAAAATCAAAACTTTACCTACAAAAAGAAACAAAAGAAATTCCAACAAAACAAACTATAATACATGGTTGTTTGACTATGATTGAATTTCATAGGATCCCAGACATGGTTATGATATTTTGGAAGACACATAAAATGACAAGCATAATGAATTTCATGAGCCTTGTCCCATAGTAAAACCATAGCTAAAAGTATGAAAACTTTTATTTTCCCTCACTCACCCTACTAGCTTGATTTAATCCCATCACCACTACCACACTTAGATTTTGTCCCATTAGAATTAAAGAACAATAACTGGTCTCCAATTACTTTTTGTCTACTCTGTGAGGTTTTTATTACTAAATAATTATCTTTAGTTAAAGTTTCCACTACCATAGTGTAAACTCCCATTTTTAGATTATCATTATTTTGGCTAGTAATGAGTTTCTTCAACCTTCATCCTATTTCTAAAAACTTTATTACCATATAACTATTCATTGATTTAGACCAACCATATCTAAGTGGTATTTTACATGCATTTAGGATATCTACCATATGAGGATCACTATAAATTTGTATCCTAGGTTTAGTAGTCAATTGTTTATGAACTTGATTTAGCACCTCAATCACATCTACATCTACCTTGTCCAATGTAACAACCTTTTTATCAGGGTTATGCATAGCGACTATTTATCACCAAATTGGCTAAAATTAGGATTTTAAAAATTTGGAATTGGCTAATATTTGGGATCCTTGACCAAGGCCCATTAGCCAAAAATATTTGGGTGCAATTTGTTTTGGGGTCGATTCGCACCAATTTTATAATAATTTGACCATTTTAAGTTTTTTTTTATAAGTAACTAGAATTTAAAATACAAATTAGGTTTTTTAAGAGAATCCCAAAACCTTATAACAAAAAGGATTGTAGAACCAATATTTAAAAAAATTCCTTAGTACATGAAAATAAACACAAATTGAAAGGGAAAGAGCCAGAAACAACCCTTGATCCAGCAGAAAGACCAGATTCTTATACCAACTAGTGAGGCCCACTTTGTGAAAATCACATCCTCCCATTATTGGCAGTCTGGGATCCTCATAGGGGTGCATACAGTAGTCTAGGATCCACCCAGGGGGATACAGCAGTCTGGTATCCTCTCGAGGGTGGATATAGTGCACCTGCACAGACCTATGTAGGTAGAACGGGAAGGCCAAGAATAGCCTACAACCAAAAATCCTATGTGAAAGCCAAAAGCAAGGAATTTTTAGAAAATTGGAGAGGATCCTTGCCCAGGGATGGCTCGGGATGCAACCCAGGATGTAGCAAAGTAGCAAGTAGTCACGCAAGCAAAGTAGCAAGCATCACCAAGATACAGGCCAAGGATAAACAACAAGATAGCCTGGGAAATGGCATTAGGGTCCTCAAAGAAAAAAATGGGAAGCCTTTGCATGAGCCTAAAAAGTGGAACAACACTACTGGGGATATCTATAGGCCAAGATATCCCTGTGCACAACAAGGAGAAATACGAGGAAGCCAAAAGGATCCAGGGAAAATAGCAACAAGCACAAAGACAAGATCCCGAAAACCAAAACTAGAGGATGAAGGAGGGACCCCAACTGCAAACACACTGATCTTGCCCTAGACTAGAGAATATAGAAGGAAGCCCCCACCACTCCAGAAAAAAGTCCCAGGAACCACCATCCTTTCTCATGAACAAATTTAGGGAACTATTAGTCAAAAAGTGACTAACTATAGAAAAATAGTTGATGCACCTTTTTGCATATTTTCCAAGAAGACCAAAGTGGCCCATATGCTAAAGATCAAAGAAAAAGAAAAACACCGCAAGGAGGAAAAAGTGTCGCGATATCGTGACATGTTGCATTTTCATGGTCCGAAGCAAAGAGAAAGAGCAAGGAGGAAAAAGTGTCGCAATATCGTGACATGTTGCATTTTCGTGGTTCAAAGTGAAGAGAAAGAGCAATGGGGAAAAGTGTCGTGATATCACGACATGTTGCATGTTCGCATTCCAAAGCAAAGAGAAGGAGCAAGGAGGAAAAATTGTCGCGATATCGTGACATGTTGAATTTTTGTGGTGCAAAGCAAAGAGAAAGAGCAATGGGGAAAAAGTGTCGTGATATCGTGACATGTTGTATTTTCGTGGCTAAGAGCAAAAAAAAGGAGCAAGAAGGTAAAAGTGTCATGATATCATGACATGTTGTATTTTCGTGGCTAAGAGCAACAAAAAGGAGCAAGAAGGTCAAAGTGTCGCGATATCGCGACATGTTGTATTTTCATGGTTAAGAGCAACAAAAAGGAGCAAGAAGGTAAAAGTGTCATGATATTGCGACATGTATTTTCATGGCTAAGAGCAACAAAAGGGAGCAAGGGGACAAAAGTGTCATGATATTACGACATGTTGCATTTTCACGGCTAAGAGAAACAAAGGAGAACAAAGAGGCAGAAGTGTCGTGATATCGCGACATGTTGCATTTTTGTGGGCAGAAGAGCAAAGCAAGAGACGGACGTCGTGATTTCATGACATGTCTCATTTTTGCGACGGGAGGCAGCAAAAGAGTAAAGTAAGAGATGAATGTCATGATTTCGTGACATGTCTCATTTTCGCGGTTGGAAGCGGTAGAAGAGCAAAGCAAGAGACGGACGTCGCGATTTCGCGACATGTCTCATTTTCACGACGGGAGGCAGCAAAAGAGCAAAGTAAGAGACGAATGTTGCAATTTCATGACATGTCTCATTTTCACGGCTGGAGGTGGCAAAAGAGCAAAGCAAGGAAAGAATGTCATGATTTCATGACATGCCAGCTGTAAAGGAATAAAGTATATTTTTGGCAACTGGGGACATGCACTGACATCAGGTGCTGATTTATGAAGAATGGTCTGTTGATTATAACCTGGCAGGTCCATTGGATGATTGCAGAATAACAGGCTCATCTAAAATTATCCAGAAGGAAATCTATCCAATTTGTAGGAAATTCATTGTATATTATTAGAAACTGTAGACAATTACTTGTAATTGATTGAAGAAATTAAATGTACGTAGTAGAAGATACTCTTTTTAGGGTATAAATAGGAGTGAGTCGACCATGAAAAAAGGTCGGCTCTTGGATGTTTACAAGACTGAATACATGTACTTCGAATACAAGTAATAAAATCACATCTCCCATTGGCTTCTGGTTCATATCGTGCAAGTGTATGTATTAATGTTCTTTATTTTTGCTTACAATATTGAATTGTAAATTGAGTCTGTTCTTATATCTGAAATTTTGCAATACATAAATCATATTGTTGGAATAAGAATCTAATATATACACATGTTAAACAAAATATTAGAAATCATATCTGAAATTATATAATTTTTGCATGGAAATGTGTTTAAATGCTTTGGATAGAAGTAAGTAAATCTGTCTTTGTTGTTGTCTAATCTACACCATATAAAATTTCTAGCTTAGGCTATATTTCCCTTATCTCTTGTTCCCATTTTCTCTAAAAAACTCAAAGGAACCAGCCTTCTCTGGAGACTAGACAGATGATCTCAAGAAAGATCTGTCTATTCAATGTTGGCAAAGTCTAAGGCGCAACACTATTAACCGAAGGCAAATTTTGTTCCAACAGTTTTTGGCATGCCCAATGGGACCAGCAATCCCACAGTATTATATAAGTTTTGGTGTTTTACCTTAAGAGCCTTTTTTAAAAATCTCAAGAAAAACCACCTAGCGACTCCATTGCAATTTAGACCATAAAAGAAAGACCTTGTCTAAAAACCTTCTAGTTATATAGCCATATGATAACCAGATCCCGAGCTAGAAACTCTAAAGAACCTATCGAGTTCTTTGAACTACATCTCGAAAGCCTAAAAGCACACCCTATGCTAGCCGCATGATCAAATTCGCCCGACACCATTAGCACCTCTTTAACACCTGTTGTAGGAGCATCTGCAAGCAATCCCATAGCGGTTGTAACTCCTTTAGCAATCATGGCAACCGCCCCTGCCCTAGCACATCTTGTGTGGAATCAAACTGGCCCTTTGAACTTGGGAGCACACCACCAAATTCCACAAGCTGCACTAAAAGCATTACCGACCTTTGATGAAATAGGAAAAATAGCAGATGAGCACTGTTTAGATGTATCATCGCTAGCATCTATTTACAACATCACTTAGGAAGATGTAATGGTCAGATTGTTGATTATATCTTTGAAAGGAAAGATGCTCTATTGGTATAGAGCACTTCCCATTGGATCCATTACTTCTTGGGCAGTACTGGCCGATCGTTTGGTCGATGAATTTAATATACATGTGGATCCTTTCACATTGCTGAATCAATTCACTGTCATTGAGAGGCATCCACAAGAAGAAATCCAAGATTTCAACATCAGATTTACCATAACTCGTGGTAGAGTACCGCAGGGCCTAAAACCCATGGAAGAACAAGTTGTATGCTATTACTTAAGGGCTTTTGATTCAGATCTCAGTATGATAATAAGGCAATCCCGTGTAACCACTTTTCTTGGGATCTATCTAGAGGCAACAAAGGGTGAAGCTGATCTCATTGCTACAAAAATATATCCATCAAAAAGTCTATTGCCAATTGTACCAGAGCTTTCCCAAGCATCAATTTCTAAACTGCCTGTTCTCCCATCAACGCAGGCCCTCCCAGCTATAGCCACACCTCCTACATTCCTTGCATTACCAGCCACACCCCTTGCATCAGCTCCCCCCAATGATCAATACACGACCATAATTGATACAATGAAGACATTGTCAAATGAAATGGTGTCCATGAAAAAGAGAGATGCGGAACGGAATATCAAAGCAAGAAGATTTCCATAGATACAGAAGGAAGGTGCTTCGACAAGTGGAAGGGTACAAGAGAGAAAAAATGTGGTGTATGCAAATGAGATAGGAGATAATGGAGAACCCACTAATTTTGACTACTGGTGTACCACTTGCAATGATCCTCATGGAGAGGATTCATGCATGATTCATCAACATCATGTGCAAGTGGTTATCAATGAGAGAGTCAAAGAAACCATCAAGGGACAGGTGAACATAATTAGAGAAGTCCACCACAATTTGGCAATGCCATCCGTGGAACAAGTCTCAGTCCTGACAAGGTCAGGAAAAAAGTTGTTACAAGCCAACCCTAAGGAACTCCAACCACTAGGTTTTCCTCCTGCCCCTTAGACTTATGTGACTACACCAAGAAAATAATTTCCCCCTAGAAAAGGGAGCGAGGCTCAAGAGCAAGCGAAGGAAAGACTTAGATTTCCTTCATTGACAAAAAGGCAAAGAACAAAAGCCACACAGGTCTATAGAGACAGATACGATGCATCTACTAGTGGAAGGGAAAAGAGTACTGAGGTATCCCCATTTGCAACCCTTTCGTTCAACATTGTAGAAGAAATGAAGAGGAATCCTTCCAAGATAAGCATGTATGATGCACTACAAATTCCTGGTCAGATTGACCTCCTCCAAGAGTCCCTAAATTTAAAAAATGATGCCTCCTTCTCAAATGTTGTACAAGCAAATATGGTGCCAACCTCTGGAAAAAATAGACCACCCCCATTCTATTTATCTTTGCAAATGGAGGGGTGGATAGTTCACAATTGCATGATTGATTCAGGGGCCACAACTATGGTGATGCCGAAAGTCGTATGTGACATAATGGGGATGGAATATACTCAAAGTCATCCTGGTGTGTTGCAATTAGATGGTACTTCAGTAAAAACTGTCGGGGTGATCAAAGATATCCCTATTCAACTCCATAGAATTCCAGAAGTAGTCGTCATACAAGAAGTAGTCGTTGTAGACTTAGAACCATATTTCGGTATGTGTTTATCCAGAGAGTTCACGGCCAAACTGGGAGGTTATCTATCTCTATATTATTCTCATTTGGAGGTACCTTTCAAAGGTAAAAGATTCAATATCTATAATGAAAAACCATCTACTTTCCACGTAGAAATATTGGAGGAAACAACTACCATCAACATGATGTCTGAAGAATTGGAAAACATCGATTTAATGGAAGAAACCCTGGAGGAACTCCAATATGAGGATCAGTTTTCAATGAAAGACTTCAATTTTATGATAGAGACAGAAATGGGAAGCTATTCCATTGAGAAACCAAAAAAGCTCCCTATTGCTATCCCTAAAACAGATGATTCGGCCAACCAGTTATGGAAATTGTACTTTGATGGGTCAAGGTGCAAAAATGGAGCAGGAGTTGGAATCATTCTGATTTTGCCTACTTGAAAAGAAAAAGTCTTTTCATATAGGTTGACATGGAGTTGCACCAATAACGCAGCTGAATATGAAGCCTTGTGTTTGGGACTCAGGAAAGCTAAAAAATTGGGTGCAAAATAGTTGTTGATCTATGGAGATTCAGAGCTGATCGTTAAATAGGTTACTGGCAAATGCATTTGTAAGCAACATTACCTAAGGGCTTACAAAAACAAAGTGTTGGATCTATTGGAAAATTTTGAAGCACTAAACATGAAATCCATTTCCAGAGAAAAGAACACACATGCAGACCTGTTAGCATCAGTAGGATCAAATTTTTGCCCAGTAAGCAATGTTATTCAGAAGTCTAAAATAGTTAGACTTATATACAGGCCTTTTGTGCCTGACAAGGACATTTTTTGGTAGGTATTTGAGAATGATGAGCAGATCCTAGATTTTCTGATTCATGAGATGAATTTCTCTATAGATAGAGCGTTACAAGAAGAGGACGAAGAGAGCCTTATTCAATTGAAAAACAATCATATCCCTAGGATATTGATGACCCTGGAGAGTCTTTTTGACAATAGCAATAGATCTATAGGTCGAAATATCAAGGTAGATGAATGCCGGTATAAGGAAATAGAACTAGAACCGGGAAAAATGATCAAAGTAGGGACCGATTGTACTAGTGGTAGAACTAGAACAAATAAAATAGTTATGTAGAGAATATCCAGATATAATAGCCTGGACTTATAGTGATCTAAAAGTGTACAGGAAAGAGGTCATTCAACATACCATCGAACTAGAGGAAGGAGCTAAACCTTTTAGGCAGAGGCAGAGGCCTGTGAATCCTAAAATTGAAGCCTTAATGAAATAGGAGTTGTTAAAACTCCTGTAGGCTAAGATAATATACCCAATCAAGCACTCTACCTAGGTGGCAAATTTAGTTCCAGTCTGCAAGAAAAATGGAGAAATACGACTATGCGTCGATTTCAGAAATTTGAGCAGAGCCTTTTTAAAGGATCACTATCCTTTACCCCAGATTGACCTAATCCTTCATACTGTGGCAGGAGCAGAAAGGTTTTCTCTGTTAGACGGCTTCTCTGGTTACAATCAAGTTTGGGTGAGAAATGAAGATCAATATGGATGGGTTCTACACATCACGGTGAATGCTTTTCACCTAAAATTGTATTTCCAATAAAAGCTACAGATCACCATTATATGTATAGTATATTATAAGTTTGGAGTTTTGTAAATATTTCCCTTTTTATGGCCTAATAAGAATCAAGTGTGCAAAACTTATCAAGAGATAATTGCAGCCATGGACAGAATCAGAAGATCTAAACATCAGGGGCAGCAGCCAGCAGCCAGAGCTGGGACCAGCTCCCAGAATTGAATTTTTTGTGTTCTTCAGACAAAGGTTAAGTCCCTGAGTGGTAAAAGAAAGGTTCTGATAAGGTAAAGATCACCTATATTCCAAAGTGCATTCTTTTTCTTTTATCCTTGTTTTTCCACTCAAAATTTTACTTTTTGCAACTATGCTAGTGACTCCATTTCCCAATGGATAAAGGCCTGGTCTCTATTTTTGCGAGCAAAAATTCCCCCGGAAGGTGCCAAGAATGTTAGTCAAAAAGTGACTAACTACAGAAAAATAGCTGATGCACCTTTTTGCATATTTTCCAAGAAGACCAAAGTGGCCCATATGCTAAAGATCAAAGAAAAAGAAAAACACCGCAAGGAGGAAAAAGTGTCATGATATCGCGACATGTTGCATTTTTGTGGTCCAAAGCAAAGAGAAAGAGCAAGGAGGAAAAAGTGTCACGATATCGCGACATGTTGCATTTTCACGGTTCAAAGCGAAGAGAAAGAGCAATGGGGAAAAAGTGTCGTGATATCGCGACATGTTGCATTTTTGCGGTCCAAAGCAAAGAGGAGCAAGGAGGAAAAAGTGTTGCGATATCGTGACATGTTGCATTTTTGCGGTTCAAAGCGAAGAGAAAGAGCAATGGGGAAAAAGTGTCGCAATATCACGACATGTATTTTTGTGGCTAAGAGCAACAAAAAGGAGCAAGAAGGTAAAAGTGTCGCGATATCGCGACATGTTGTATTTTCACGGCTAAGAGCAACAAAAAGGAGCAAGAAGGTAAAAGTGTCACGATATCGCGACATGTATTTTCACGGCTAAGAGCAACAAAAAGGAGCAAGAAGGTAAAAGTGTCACGATATCGTGACATGTTGTATTTTCATAGCTAAGAGCAACAAAAAGGAGCAAGAAGGTAAAAGTGTCGCGATATCATGACATGTTGTATTTTCGTGGCTAAGAGCAACAAAAGGGAGCAAGGAGGCAAAAGTGTCGTGATATCGCGACATGTTGCATTTTCGCGGCTAAGAGCAACAAAGGAGAACAAAGAGGCAGAAGTGTCGCGATATCGTGACATGTTGCCTTTTTGCGGGCAGAAGAGCAAAGCAAGAGATGGACGTCGCGATTTCGTGACATGTCTCATTTTTGTGGTGGGAGGCAGCAAAAGAGCAAAGTAAGAGATGAATGTCACGATTTTGTGACATGTCTCATTTTCACGGCTTGAAGCGGAAGAAGAGCAAAGCAAGAGAAAGACGTCATGATTTCGTGACATGTCTCATTTTCATGGCGGGAGGTAGCAAAAGAGCAAAGTAAGAGACGAATGTTGTGATTTCGTGACATGTCTCATTTTCATGGCTGGAGGTGGCAAAAGAGCAAAGCAAGGAAAGAATGTCGTGATTTCGTGACACGCCAGCTGTAAAGGAATAGAGTATATTTTTGGCAACTGGGGACATGCACTAACATCAGGTGCTGATTTCTGAAGAATGGTCTATTGATTATAACCTAGCAGGTCCACTGGATGATTGCAGAATAACATGCTCATCTAAAATTAGCCAAAAGGAAATCTATCCAATCTATGGGAAATCTGTTGTATATTATTAGAAACTGCAGACAATTACTTGTAATTGATTGAAGAAATTAAATGTACATAGTAGAAGATACTCTTTTTAGGGTATAAATAGGAGTGAGTCGACCATGAAAAAAGGTCGGCTCTTGGACGTTTACAAGACTGAATACATGTACTTCGAATACAAGCAATAAAATCACATCTCCCATTGGCTTCTGGTTCATATCGTGCAAGTGTATGTATTAATGTTCTTTATTTCTGCTTACAATATTGAATTGTAAATTGAGTTTGTTCTTATATCTAAACTTTCGCAATACATAAATCATATTGCTAGAATAAGAATCTAATATATACGCATGTTAAATGAAATATTAGAAATCATATCTGAAATTATATAATTTTTGCATGGAAATGTGTTTAAATGCTTTGGATAGAAGTAAGTAAATCTATCTTTGTTGTTGTCTAATCTGCACCATATAAAAGTTCTAGCTTAGGCTATATTTCCCTTATCTCTTGTTCCCATTTTCTCTAAAAAACTCAAAGGAACCAGCCTTCTCTAGAGACTAGATAGATGATCTCAAGCAAGATCTGTCTATTCAATGTTGGCAAAGTCTAAGGCACAACACTATTAACCAAAGGCAGATTTTGTTCCAATAGGAACTAGAACCAGAAGCCCTTGAATAGGAACTAGAACGAATAACCTGAGGATCCTAGGTGGGAAGCAGCAACAGGTACAAATATGGGATCCTTGGAAGCCTAAACTATGACTACAAAGGTTTGCATGCACTGATCATGGGTCCCCCCCCAAGATATAGATATGCAACAGAAACCCTATGAACCCTAGAATAAGGGACTGATATCCCCCCATCCTTGATCATGGAAAGCTTTAGGGAATTGGAACTAGGACTGGGACTGGGAACAACCTAGGTAGAGGAAGAGGCCCACCCCAAAGGCCAACCAATGCCCTGGATGTCCACCAAATCATAGATCCAACAAGAAGAAGCCTCCAAATAGGAAACCAAAAAGGGCCCAAACCAACGGTACAGGACCAACAACAACCACAGGCATCCTAGAGAGGAGTCATTGGAAAAAGAGGAAATTGGCCCACCCATACTAACCCCAAAGTAGAGAGGACCTCACAAGATGCACCAAGAAGCAGTTGAAATCCCAACCTACCACCACCACCGATCGAGGAAGCCTTGGGAACCAAATCCATGTAAAAAAATTGCAAAAAATTCTAGGGGAAATCCTGAGGGAGAACGGGGAAGGGATCCCAAAAACATGCAGGAAACCCTAGGAGACCCCTGGGATGCACCAGACCATGGGCTCAGGTAGGGAAACCCTAAAACTATTGGGAAAGGAGCAAAAAGTGGAGAAGGATCTCCCCCCAAAGAGATCATCTACTACAAAGCATTCCCAGAGTGGGATGACCCGGGATGAGCCAAGGGCTGGGTAAGAACTAGGGGAGGGGGAGTAGGGAGAGGGAGTAGGACCATCCCCCTCCTCCCTCTTAGACCATTATAAGTTTAAATTTCCAACATTACCCCTAATAATAGTGAAACATCTACATGCTTATGGAAACTATTCACCTAGATTTCGAAATTGATTCATCAAAATTTTATAAATACATTTTGAGGCCGATCCCTTTAGCAACATATGGTATTTTACTACCAACAACCCTTGAATCTACAAGGCAGTTATATAAACTTTTACCAAAAATTCTAGTAGTCAAAAGGAAAGGTGGGGATTCTACCTTTTCTATGTTTACAACCACCAAAGCATGAGTAGCCTTTATAGTTTCTTCTTTCTCAAGAATTAAATTCTTATGATAAATAAACTAAACTATCTCAATCAAAGGACTATTTTCTTTGGCTTCATTAAGGTTTTCGATAAAATCATATCCAAGATTATTTGGTTCTAGATTCTTCTCTATTTTTGAATGTATAATAATTACATGATCTTTAGGTGGGATAGGGATTTTAGTGTCTTGCAACTCAAGTGGGATGGAATTTTCTCTAGAAGGTGTAAAATAAATTAGTTATTCCTCATTTTTTTGAATAATATATTCATTATCCTTCTAAAATAGTTGGTGAGATTTCACCTCTCCTTCTATGTCTTCTCCAAATTCTTCTTCAAATTCATCTTTGTCCACTTATGATGATTCATACATTTTTAAAATAAGGTTGTCCTTACATTTTTATCAACTTGATTCCTAAAATCTTCATTAGAGGGTACTGAATCCAAAATTTTCATCTCTTTTTGGTCAATATCTAAAGTATTGTTAATTTTTTGACAATCAGTTTTAGCAAAGTCAACCTCATTTATGGAAGCTTTTGGGTTGTCATCTCATTGATTACTAGTAATATTTGAATTGTCTTCTTATGCATTATTTCTATATTTTCCATTGCTTTATAGACTATATCTATGGCTATATTGGAATTAGGGTAATAATGTTCATTGTGTTGTGTAGTGGAATGCACTTAACCATATTTATTTAATTTTAATTTTAAAGATTTACTTTTGTGTTGGATTGATTTTGATTGGTAATGGGGCTGGGTACTCCTCCATTTTTTGGTTGTGTGTCCTATTGATTTACTCTTTGAAAATGAAAATTCCTATTCTACATGTTACTTCTAAGTTTATTAGGATGTGTATTTTGAGGTATCTATCTAAGAATCATTATCATTCATTTGGGATACAATAGTCTAGTTCATTGTATTATTTGTAAATGAAATGGGATTCAAGAAATCTAGAGAATTGTAGGAGGTATTAATATTTACAAATAGTGGTATTGGATTTAGGGTAGCATTGAAAAATATTGGTGTTATTTGGGTATTACTATTAGTATTTCTAGAGGTGGTAAATTTATTATCTAGATATGAAGGAATGGTAAGATAACTATGACTAGGAATGGGACTTAATGGCTGATTATATATAGGGTATGGTAAAGTATTTAACATTGGTAATTTCTATAAAAAAAATCTTGGTTAATCATAGGCACTTGATTGAATGCACCTAGCTGACCTAAAGAAGGTAATTGGACTATTCCAAAACCTTGAGGTATTAATTGTTCTACTATCAAGGCCTCACTATAAGCCATGAGTAAAGTAGTGATATTAGAGGTTCTTATTACAAACATAGAAGTTAAGGGATATAGAGCTCTATTTGAATGGATGCTTCTGCATTGAGAATATAAGGTTGAGTAAGCCTATTGTAAAGCTTGTGAAACCTAGTGTAAAATAGTCTTAAAGGTTCATTAGGTCCCCTTCTTACTAATGAAAATTGTTGATGTATGACAATAGGGTCTATAGGTAGCCTAAAATGGCTAAGAAATGTTGTTTCTAGTTTACCCTAAGAAGTTATATAATTTATAAGTAGACCTATATACCAGTCATATGCTAGTTCATCCAGGGTGAGGGGAAAAATTCTACAAGAAACATCTTCATGCTAAACCTACAATGAAATTAAAGCATCCTTATAGGCTTGTATATCATGTCTATACATAAGCAAATACCTTTTAGCATTCTTAGGCATATCATGGGATGGTCTAGGTATGCTAAGTGGACTACTACCACCTAACCAAGGTGCAAATGCTACGATTGGTGTACTTAATGGAGTGGAAAATGGATAAATATATAGTGTGATGGTTTAGGATGAGGTATTAATGAGAGGAAGAGTACTTGACTAGCATTTACGTTTTTGGGTCTTCTAGGAGGAGAAATATTGTTAAATTTAGTATCACCTTCAAAGGCCTTATACCTGGTGATAATAACCCTAGGTTCTAGTTTTAATAGTCAAGTAGTATGATATATGAAAACAAATAATAGTGAAAATCCAATAATTTTAGAATTCAATAAATCAAGAATTAAGCTCAAGACTTGAGAAATTTGTAACAATTAAACTAGAAGCACTCAGCTAATAACAGTGATTTAAAAATCATAGGCCATCCTAGCGACATTTCCTATTATTCACAAAGGGCTTAGATGACTTAGAAAATTAATAATTAATAGCTTAAAATAATAATGAATCAATAATTCAAGCCCTAAAGTAATAATAAATCTAACAATTCACACAAAATTTAAAATAAATCAAACTATTCATGCCTTCCTTCTAGCACCATTTTCTATTGAGTGATACATCTTCCTAGTTTCAAACATACACCAATAGTTAGGACAAGATGTCCTACTATTGAAAGGGAATATTTATTTTCCCCAAGGTTTGGGTATGTTTATTCAAAATATAAAATGGAAATTAAAGAAAGTATGTTCGAATATTTAGGGCCACAAGTAACTGTTACAAGTGTGAGTGATTAATTATATTAGCTTTTTAGGATATATGCAGTGGGAGATATCTATCATAGGTCCTAATAAAATGTAGAAAATATGAAAAAAATTAATTCTACAATATGACTGAAACATACTATAAATAGAAAGTGGTAAAAATACAATGTAGTATGTCCTAATTTGCTTCCCTACTTCCCCCTCTTCTAGCTTTATCCTAGTCCTTTTGCACTTTTTGGATCCTCCTCTTGGTTGACTATGGCTGCAAATGATCTCCTTGGGGTGGGAGGTCTCTTTTCCTATTGTTTACCCATTTCCTCACCGGTTTGAGGGTTTCCTTCCTGTGCTTCTAGAATATGACATCCTTGGGTCCATCCCAATGCTATTTTTTGTACTTAAGGGATTCCTTTTCCTTTCTACTCTTTAGGACATCACTGGATCTATCCCTATGTTTATTTTTTGTCCTTTAGAAATTTTTCCCTTCTACTCTTTGGGTTGTCCTAGATTTTTGTAGGTTTCCTTTGTGGTGTGGCTCAGCTCTGTCCTAGTTCCTTGGTACTTTTTGGATCCTTATCTCTTGGTTTTCTATGGTTACAGACTATCTCCTTGGGGTGGGAGATCACTTTTTTACTTGTTTGCCCTTTTCCCAGCCATTTTGAGGATTTTATTCTTGTGCCTATGTTATGGGATGACCCTAGGTCCGTCCCTAGGTTTTTTGTGTTGCTTCTGGAATGCCTTTTTCCTATTGGTCTCAAATCTGACCAAGATCTATTGCAGGTTTCTTCTTAGATCTAGGTTTTAGTGGTTCCTTGATTGCGATACATCATGGCTTTAGGAGCGCTTCTTGAGTAGGATTTCATAGTATCTTTTTGGCTTGTGGGGGTCACATGTTTATTTTTTGTGGATCTTCTCTTCGGGTACCTCGATCTGGTCTACTTGGTGGGTTCTCAACATTTTTCTTGGCTTGGGGAGGCCTATATTTTTTTGTTTACTATGTTCCTACTGGTATTCCTTTTTTTGGTTCCCTGAAGCTATTTGTGGCAGATTTGGAGGTTGTTTTACATTTCTTGCTATATTTTTTGGTTTGAGGTGGGCCCTGTGCTTATTGTTTGTAGCATGTTTAACTGTGGCTCCTTCAGCTCATGTTCCTCGGACCTTCCTGCTACCTCTGCTACTTCCTCTATTTCCTCTAGTTTTTGAGCTATCTAACCTCATATGCAAGGGGATTTTGTGGCCTATCCTTAGTTTTACTGATTCATTTTCTAGGCCTATGTGAGATGTTGTTCTAGTCTAAGTTTTTAGCATTCCTGCATTTATTTTGGCCTTCTCTAGATGGGATAATACATATCGGTGCTTCCTCTGCTCCATCCAACTATTCAAGATGGTCATCATGCTTGGAATTTTTTTTTTTTTAGTTTTTCCTTGGCAAGACACTCGTTTTTGGTTTTTCCCCTACACAGGAATTTTTATTTTGTACTCTTCCTGCATAGGCAAGAATTTCATTTTTCTTGCTTTAGGCAGGATTTTTATTTTTCATGCTGGGTGGGATTTTTAAAATTTCCCATTGGATGGGATTTTCAATTTTCAATTTTCCCACTAGGCGGGATTTTCATTTTTTTTGTTGAGCAAAATTTTATAGTCTATCCTTTGGCCTTTCCTTTGGCCTATGCTTGGGTCTTTCCTTTGGCATTTCCTTTGGTCTATCCTTTGGCCTATTTTGTGGCCTTGTTTTTGGTCTGGTGGCGTATTGTAAAAAGGTTTTGGGTCCCTTTCAAAACCCATTTTTAATGAATTTTAACATACCAAAAAAAAATACAATGCAGTATGGAGATAATGGTCACACCATTACTATAAGCTAAAGAACTACATTGTACTCCATACATGAGTTCTACCACTATCTACAATCTACTATAATTCATTTGATATGCTTGAAATGGACTTGATATGAGCTATCACTATGAGACCATTTATATAGGAAGATAGATTCCTTGGCCAACACTCTACATAGCTATACAAGGGGACATATTGCACATTATAACATGCACTATGACACTTGTGCAATTATTACATTGCTTGAAGTAACTAGCTAAATTCCACCTAAATTAACCTCCTACTCTAACTATGTACCAAATGTGGTATATGTACATGACCCAAATGATGTAATATATTATAACTCTAATACCCCCTTGTATTACATTATTTGGGTATTGAATATTTCAATCTTCAATATCGATCTTTGTCTTCAAATGTTCTTCATCTTGATATGGCCCTTTGTATTCTCTTTAATTTGTATTACATTGTATGCCTCTTTGAATTGGTTCCTCTTATTATTTATGGAGTTAGTACTTTCATAGGTGGATGTAATATCACCTAATTCTTGCAAGAGTATTTTCTCTTTTTTATTGTTCTTGTCATCATTCTCTGTGTCTTGTATAGAATATTCTAAACTTACACTTAGAGAATCATGGTAAGACTTTGAGTTAGTAAAACTTGAAGTACTAATACTGCATGAGGATTTAAATATCTTTTCTAGATATGATTCATTCATTTCTATTTTCAATTTATTTATTTCTATCAATCCTCTCTATTCAATATTTTCATCCTTATAATATTCTAATGTAAGTAGTGCCATGTATAGTATGCTTCCATATTCTAAAGTAAATTGCATGTCATTATTTCCATCATCAATTTATTCAGTGGGTTGAGCAGGTAGATAATGCTCCATTATTTCAAACTTTTCTTTTAAAGCTTTAGTATCTATCCTTTTTGAGGTAGGATCTAAGATTTCTTAAAATTTTATAAGTGAATTCTTGATTCCACTTTTCATGACACTTGCTCTTTCCTTTCTAATAGTGTTGTTCATATCATTGTTCAGTGTATTACTTGAGCTAGACATCCTTATAGCTCCTTGGATTAGAGTATAAAATTCTTTGATAGAGTTTATATCTTATGAGATAGGATCTTATAAAATTTTCTAAAGTGGTCTACCTTATGACTTTCTAGTTAAAGTATATGATATTGATTTGATAAAACCTTTTTAGAGATTAGTTTTTGTATCCTTCCTTATGACTCCAAATGAATTGAGTACTTGATAAATTTTAATGAATTTTATTATTATCAAGTTTTGTAGAATGATTTATGTCTCCCTAGTCATTTTGGATATGCTAAATGATTGATAAAGTGCTTTTGAGAATAGTAGTTCAATTTTGGGTTGATTTTGTAAAGTTTTATGAATAGTAAAAATCAAATTCTATTACACCTTATTACTCCTGTTGAACTTAAGCACTTCTTATTTTTATGAGGTCCTATTGGTTGTATTTATTTTATCCCTTTAATGTGATTTTGAGACAAGTATACCAATTAATTTTCAATCCTGCATAGTTTTTAACAAACCTTCTATTATAGCTTTTGATATTTGATATTTAGTGTTTCTAAATTCCAAAATCCTTCTTTGGTGTAGTATGCCTTATAACTCCCTAATTTGGAATATTAGCAAACAATAATATTTGCAATAATAGAAATTTATTTTTTCTAAGTAGAAATTCTTATTTCTCCTATGTTTTAATTTGTAAATATTAAGCTATAATTATCCTTTAATTTTGCTTTCAAATATTGTTAATTTTCCTATAGTTTCAACCTTATATTATCCCCTTATATCTCCCTATTAATGAAAACAAATAAAATAAGGTAAAGTCTTACCTTTATAATACTGCAAATATGCTATACTAGCGTTGTATTTTCCTTGTTTTCTCCAATGTATGCATACCAATCTTAATGCTTGCTTTGACCTACTTTCAATGGTGTATGGTGGAATATTCCTTTTATTGCAATATTGGGTGCTCCACTTCTACTTGACCAAGATATTTCAATGCTCTTACTTATTTCTCCACATTTCACTCCTTTGGCTGCTATAAATGTGCTCTTCCTTGGTATTTGGTGCCTCAAATAGGGACAAAATCTTGTAGTGGGTGACAAGTGTCATGACAATTTCAGTTTAACTTGGGAGAGAGATAAAACCTTGTTGACCCTTGGAATATTTTGCAAAAATGGAAGGTGAATTTTATAGTATTTTTTGGACATTTTGAGTCCCTAAGCTAAAAGTTGTCATTGATTTCAAAAGGATCTATATAAGTAAGCACTATGTTTGTGTCTCACAAAGAGCTTCATGAGAAGCAAAGGTTTTTTATCAAATTTTCAATAAGGGATGCACAGAATTTGGTTCCAAAAAGGAGCTTCAAGGGAAGCTTAGCAAAAGGTTTTTCTTTAAAACCATGGATGGCAGATTTGAAATGGGTTTTTCTTAAAACCCAAGTTGGCTTTTCGTTTCATTGAAAAATGTGCCCCAGTGATGAAGAAATTTAATTTTAAAGGTTTTATTTAAAACCATGGATGGCATATTTGAAATGGGTTTTTATTAAAACCCAGGTTGGCTTTTTGTTTCATCAAAAAAGGAATCCCAGTGACAATGTTATTCAACTTTGAAGTTTAAGTTTTAAAATTTTAATATTTTAAAATTTAAATTTAAATTTCCGAAGTGGAAATTCCTGCCGACATCATCAAATTCGATTAAGGGCCGACATATAAAAATTCAAGATAATATGTATAAATACCATTGCCAAAAATTTATTTGGCAATAATTCAAATGTGTGAGTTTCGTTCGAACAAAGAGAAAATATATTTTAGCGCAATCAAACCCTGCAAAGAAAAGGATAAATAGAAGGAAGGGAGGACCCTTTCCATACATCGTAGGTGCTTGTGGCCTAGTGGAAAGAAGGAGGTAGTCAAGTTTTTGAGAGCTAGGAGATCTAAAGTTCAAATCCCATCGACGCTGGTTTTTACGAAGTGGAAAGGAAGTACATTTTTGGCGCACATTTCTTCTGGGGCACGTTTGGAGGAAGGAAAACATAGTGGCTATGCTCACCATTTCATGTGACCAGTTGGATCACATGTTAGTGGAATCATGGTTATAGTAGTTCTTGGACAGCGACAAGGGATCGAATCCCGCTAAGAAGAAAAAGGCAAGTTAAATTTTTATTTTAATATTTGTAAGAAAAGCTTTGAGGAGAAATACGACTTATGAGTTGTTTTAGAAAATTCTGAAATTACTATTCCTTTTAATTTTGGAAGGGTAACATATTATATATCGTTGGAAAGAATTTTTCAAGAGATATTCAATTAACTTGCTTAGAAGGAGAAATAATATTTGTGTAAGAATATATTTCAGGTTTTTTCAAGGAGTTTCCAAAAGTAAGTTTGATCCATTCTATTGAGGGTTTATTTCTTGCATAAAATAACTTTGGTGGATGTTAAAATAAAGTAGGAGTAATAAGTAGTTACTTGGATATTTTTATTGTGTTATTACTCTAACCCTTGTTGAGAGTTGAAAAATAAAGTGTGTTGAGTGAGACATATTTTGTGGACAAAAAATAAGGCATCAAAAAGGTATGAGCAATATTCTCCATTGATTTTATTTGGGTGGTTGATTTTTGAAATATCATTGGAGTGAAAAGGATTGATTGTGGTTTCCTTTTTGAAATTGGTTGGGTTAATGCTTCAAGGTTTTTTGGCTTGAGTGTTATCATTAAACCTTGTTTTATAAGCATTGTTGTTGAAGCCATTAGTTGTGCAAAGAACTTGAACTTGAGTTAGAAAAGAAAATGAGTATCATTGTTATGTGAGATTTATTATTGAGCATTATTGGGAACATTTTGAGTTGATTGATACATTCTTGGACTAGGTTTTATGAGAAAGATTTGTTCCTTGTGGTGATTGGTTGAGTAGAGTTGTTTGAGCCTAGTCAAGATATTGTGTGAAGTGGTTGTTCAAGTTCCATAAAACAAACTATTCTATATTATGATTTGAATTGAGTTGAAATTGGATATGAGTATAGAACATATTGAGTTCTAATAATTATCTTTATGCTCCTATGAGATTCCTGAGTTGAGATTACTGAGTTGAGATTGATTTGAGTTGATATTGATATTTGAGAATAGAAATATTGAGTCTCTAACAATTCTCTTTATGCTTCTATGAGATTGATTTGAATCGAGATTGGGCATTAAGTATAGAACATATTGAGTCTCTAACAATTCTCTTTATGCTTCTATGAGATCGAGTTGAGAAAGTGGTTAAGCATTGAGTGTAGAACATATTGAGTCTCTAACAATTCTCTTTATGTTTATGTTAGATTGGACAAGTTCTATGTGGAATTGTTAAGTAGATTTGAGCAAGTCTTTGGGAAGGCATGTGGACTTATTTTGTGTAAGATTTTGTGAAATCTTGCTATGTAGATTTGAGCAAGTCCTAGAGAGGATTTATTAAGCAGATTTGGACAAGTTATGAGTGAGCCTGTTGAATATATTTGAGCAGGTTCTGAGTGAACCTATTGAGGAGATTTGGACAAGTTTTGAGTAAGATTTTTGAGCAGATTTTATTAGGTTATGAGTGAACCTATTAAGAATATTTGAGTAGGTTCTGAGTGAGCCTATTGAGCAAATTTGAGTAGGTTCTGAGTGAGCCTATTGAGAAGATTTAAGCAGGTTTTGAGTGAGCCTATTGAGTATATTTGAAGAGGTTCTGAGTGAACCTATTGATAGATATTTTGAGGTGAAAAAGTATAGAGGACAAAGTATCAGTGGATAGAGATCCAAAATCCAGGACAATTGAAGACAGATCTGAGTGAGGAGTCTTCAGGTGGAGAGATATTGACAAGTTAGTGCAGTAGAGAGACAAAGTCTTCTAGAAGATCACTAGCTATATCAGAAGGGAAAAGAGTTATCCTATGGAATATATCCATGAACTTGAGATTATAGGATCAACATCTCCTTTGGACAGAGGTCCATAAATATTGTAATTGGGAAGGATTTCCAAGATATTGATTGAGAAAGTTTTAGTAAAATATTTTTTTCGTGGAGTAGCCCGCATTGGGTGAACCACATAAATTATGGTGTCTCTATTGTGTGTGATGATTGGTACATTGCTTTGGTTATTGATATTGATATTGCCATTGATTATATTGATTAATACTATTTGGAAAATAAAAGTAAAAAGTTGTCTTATAATGTTCACCCCCCTATCAGTATAAGCTTGTGTTCTTCAATTGGTATTAGAGTCGGTTCCTTCAGAAGAATTTTAACAGCTTGAAGGAAGATCCTACAAGAACACAAATGGAAAAGAAAGGCAAGAGTAGAAGCATGAGACACAAGAAGAAAAGAACATGTATGGTCATGAAAGAAAAGGAATATGAGTTTAATATTGTTGTGTTGGGAGGAAAAATGGAAATAGATTCAAGTGATTAATCAAGTAATGGAGAAATATGCCGACTGATAATTTTTTATACTAGATGTGGGAACATAGGTCACCATGCAACTTATTGTCCACAAGAATGTTTTGTTTTTGGTCAAATTAGTCATGATGCAAGTTATTGCAATGGGTTTGATATAAGTGAAGATGAAGATGATTCTCTCAGATTTGAAGTTCTAAAGAATGAGTCAGAAAAAGGTAATAGGAATAGTCGAAGTAGGTATCAATAAGAAACTCCAATTTGGACAATAGAAGAAATTGAAGAAGACGAAGATTCAAAAAAATAAAAGGAGGAAGCCACTTTTAAGGAACTTTGTGAATTGAAAAAGTATAAGTTAGAATTGAAGGCTAAAATACAAGAATATGAGAAATGTAATACAAAGTTTTTACATGATATCTTTGACTTGAGAGATAAGGTTGAAAAAGTAAGAAGAGTTGAAGAAGGTATGATTGAACAGTCAAAGGTAAAAGAGATAGAATGTGAAAGGCTTATGATTACTCTTGAAGAATTAAAAATGGAGAACTCGGGATTAAGGGTTCAAGCTCAAGAATATGAGAAAGCAAAGGAAAAGTTTCTACAAGAACTCACCCACTTCAAAATCAAGGTTGAAGAAGCAAGAAAAATTGAACAAGGTATGACCAAAAAATTAAAGACAAAAGATATAGAGTGTGAAAAATTAGAGCATGAGATAGTTTCACTAAGGATGGAAATAAAATTCTCTAAGGATAAGTTGCACAAGTTTAAGGAGAATCCAAAGACTTTGGACATAATTATCAATGCACAAAAGTCATTAGTCTTCAAAATAGGACTTAGTTCTAAAGAAGGACAAAGGAAACATGAGGCAGAAAAAGGAGAATCAAGCTCAAAAACTAGAAAAGAAGAAGTGTCAAAAGAAGTAAGTAAAAGAGAGATTGAGACTAAGTTGGACAATAGAAAGTTCAACAAGGAAAGAAAAAATGCATAAGGAACATATGGAACATGAAATAGGTAGAAGATACTAAGAGAACAATGGGGTCTAGGCAAGGTTTCTTCAATGGGAAATTCTTCTCTTGTCACAGGTTTGGACACATGGCTTCACAATGCAAAACACAAGGAAGATAGGAATATGGAAATGGATAGAATTTTCATGGGTATTGCTACTCATGCAATGGTTTTGGTCACAAGGCAATGAATTGCAAGGTTCATGACAAAAGAGGATATGGATTTACTAGGACAAGTCCTAAGGTAGTTGCACTTCCAAGGAATAATAACATTAAGTGTTATAAGTGCAATAATGATGGTCACACGATAAGATGATGTAGAGCAAATATTCCAGAAGTAGGTATGAACAGGAACAGGAACAGGAACAGGAATAGGAACAAAAATTATAACAAAAATAGGGATGATATCTTGGAAAGAAACAATGAGAGGATTCAGAAGACTCATAGAAGAAGAGAGAAAGACAAAGGCACAAATATGTACTTTTAGGGAGTAGAAATACTCCCACCCCAGAATTAATCACCTTATGTGTAGGTGGGGGATGGACTAAGCTAAGAGGTTCATTCTTAGCCCCAAGCCCCAAAGGTGACCCTTTGCCATTGATGTCAAAGGGGGAGAGATTTGTGTATTTTAGGGAGAGTTTTTTTAATATGATGATAGATTTTATATTTGATAGAGCATTGAGCTAGGGGGAGAAAATTCCTAGGGGAAGCATAAAAGAAGGTTAGATTTTAGTAAAATGATATGGGTTTCCATCAATGACAAAGGGGGAGATTGTTGGACATTTTGAGTCCCTAAGCTAAAAGTTGTCATTGATGTCAAAAGGATATATATAAGTAAGAACTATGTTTGTGTCTCACAAAGAGCTTCATGACAAGCAAAGATTTTTTATTGAATGTTCAATAAGGGATGCATGGCATTTGGTTCAAAAAAGGAGCTTCAAGGGAAGCTTAGAAAAAGGTTTTTATTTAAAACCATGGATTGCAGATTTGAAATGGGTTTTTCTTAAAACCCAAGTTGGATTTTTGTTTCATAAAAAAAGGTGCCCCGGTGATGAAGAAATTTAATTTCAAGGGTTTTATTTAAAACCATGGATGACCGATTTGAAATGGGTTTTCCATAAAACCTAGGTTGGCTTTTCGTTTCATCAAAAAAGGAATCCCGGTGACAAAGTTATTCAACTTTGAAGTTTAAGTTTTAAATTTTAATATTTTAAAATTAAAATTTAAATTTCTAAAGTGGAAATTCCCGCTAACGTCATCAAATTCTATTAAGGGCCGACATATAAAAAGTCAAGGCAATATGTATAAATACCATTGACAAAAATTCATTTGAGAATAATTTGAATGTGTGTGAGTTTCGTTCGAACAAAGAGAAAAGATATTTTAGCGCAATTGAAACCTGCGAAGAAAGGGAGAAATAGAAGGAAGGGAGGACCCTTCCCATACACTATAGGTGCTTGTGGCCTAGCGGCAAGAAGGAGGTAGTCAAGTTATTGAGCACCAGGAGATCCAAAGTTTGAATCCCGCCAGTGCTGGTTTTTGTGAAGTGGAAAGGAAGTACACATTTTTGGCGCATGTGTCTTATAGGGCACATTTGGAGGAAGGAAAGCATAGTGGCTGCACTCACAATTTCATGTGAGCGGTTGGATCACGTGGTTAGTGGAACTACGGTTAGAGTGGTTCTTGGACAACGACAGGGGATCGAATCCTGCTGAGAAGAAAAAGACAAGTTAAATTTTTATTTTAATATTTGTAAGAAAAGCTTTGAGGAGAAATAAGTCTTATGAGTTATTTTAGAAAATTCTGAAATTACTATTCCTTTTAATTTTGGAAGGGTAGCATATTATATATCATTGGAAATAATTTTTCAAGAGCTATTTAATTAACTTGCTTAGAAGGAGAAATAAGGGTTGTGTAACAAGATATTTCAGGTTTTGTCAAGGAGTTTCCAAAAGTAAGTTTGATCCATTCTATTGAGGGTTTATTTCTTGCATAAAAGAAATTTGGTGGACGTTAAAATAAATTAGGAGTAATAAGGTGTTACTTGGATATTTTTGTTGTGTTATTACTCTAACCCTTGTTGAGAGTTGAAAAATAAAGTGTGTTGAGTGAGACAAATTTTGTGAACAACAAATAAGGCATCAAAAAGGTATGAGCAATATTATCCATTGATTTTATTTGGGTGGTTGATTTCTAAAATATCATTGGATTGAAAAGGATTGATTGTGGTTTCATTTTTGAAAGTGGTTGAGTTAATGATTCAAGTTTTTTTGGCTTGAGTGTTGTGATTAAACCTTGTTTTATAAGCATTTTTGTTGAAGCCATTGGTTGTGCAAAGAACTTGAACTTGAGTTAGAAAAGAACATGAGTATCATTGTTATGTGAGATTTGTTGTTGAGCATTGTTGGGAATATTTTGAGTTGATTGATACATGCTTGGACTAGGGTTAGTGAGAAAAAGTTGTTCCTTGTGGTTATGTTTTGAGTAGAGTTGTTTGAGCCTAGTCAAGATATTGTGTGTAGTGGTTGTTCAAGTTCCATAAAACAAACTATTCTATATTCTAATTTGAATTGAGTTGAGAAAGAAATTGGATTTGAGTATAGAACATATTGAGTCTCTAAAAATTCTCTCTATGCTTCGATAAGATTGCTGAGTTGATATTGTTGAGTTAATATTGATTTGAGTTGAGATTGAGATTTGAGAATAGAACATATTGAGTCTCTAACAATTCTCTTTATGCTTCTATGATATTGATTTGAGTTGAGATTGGTATTTGAGTATAGAACATATTAAGTCTCTAAAAATTATCTTTATGCTTCTATGAGATTGATTTGAGTTGAGATTGGAGATTAAGTATAGAATATATTGAGTCTCTAACAATTCTCTTTATGCTTCTATGAGATTGAGTTGAGAAAGTGGTTGAGCATTGAGTGTAGAACATGTTGAGTCTCTAACAATTCTCTTTATGTTTCTATGAGATTGGACAAGTTCTATGTGGAATTGTTAAGAAGATTTGAGCAAGTCTTTGGGAAAGTGTGTGGACTAATTTTGTGTAAGCTTTTGTGAAAGCTTGCTATGAAGATTTGAGCAAGTCATAGAGAGGACTTATTGAGCAAATTTGGACAAGTTATGAGTGAGCTTGTTGAATATATTTGAGCAGGTTCTAAGTGAACCTATTGAGCAGATTTGGACAAGTTTTGAGTGAGCTTGTTGAGCATATTTGAGCAGGTTCTAAGTGAACCTATTGAGTAGATTTGAGAAGGTTTTGAGTGAGCCTATTGAGCAGATTTGAGAAGTTTATGAGTGAGCATGTTGAGAATATTTGAGCAAGTTCTGAGTGAGCCTATTGAGCAGATTTGAAGAGGTTATAAGTGAACCTATTGGCAGAGCTTTGGAGGTGACAGAATATAGAGGATAGAGTCTCAGTGGATAGAGATCCAGTAGCCAGGACAATTGAAGATAGATCTAAGTGAGGAGTCTTCAAGTGGAGAGAGTTCCACAAGTCAGTGCAGTAGAGAGAAAATGTCTTCTAGAAGCTCACTAGCTAGAGCAGAAGGGGGAAGAGTTATCCTGTGGAAGATATCTATGAACTTGAGATTAGGGGATCAACATATCCTTTGGACAGAGGTCCATAAACATTGTAATTGGGAAGGATTTCCAAGAGATTTATTGAGAAAGTTTTCGTAAAATATTTTCTCCATGGAGTAGCCCGCATTGGGTGAACCACATAAATTGTGGTGTCTCTATTGTGTGTGATAATTGGTGCATTGATTTGGTTATTTCTATTGATATTGCCATTGATTATATTTATTAATACTGTTTGGGAAAGAAAAGTAAAAAGTGGTCTTATACTGTTCACCCCCCTCTCAGTATAAGCTTATGTTCTTCAATATTGTATGAGCACTTATATTCCTTGGTGACAAGTATCGCTTCTCTTCTAACACTCCCAATATCCTCATGTGTAATGCCTTCTTGTAATTTCATTCAAGTGTGCAAAGAGTGAGCACTCATATAGGAGATATTAGGATTTTCTTCAAGGTGATAAGTGTCACCTTCCATTTTTGCAAGGGCCTTTTCTTCTCAATGTCTCTCAATATCTAATGTATTACTTTCAAGCCTCTTTTATCAATGTATTATGAACGACTCATTTGTTGTATGCTTTTTATAGTGCTTGGTGTGAGTTGGTTCCAGTTGGATTAGTGAGAAACACTTTGGTGGCTATGGTCAATGATTTGGTGGATTTTTTAGATACTCTAATGGTGCCTTTGAGTGCTCCTTGTGGATGTACATCTAGATGGTATAGCCTCTTTTGTGCTTTGTTTTCCTCCTTATTTCAACTTTCTATGCATTTTCCTTTGTAGATAATATTTCTCCTGTTGTATTTGCTTACAAGTAACTTGATATGGCTATACAAGATCGTGAATGATATGAGCTCTTTGAGAGGCTCTTTTACCTTGCTTGGAGAATGATTTTACATGACCGCTTTGAGTTGATTTCTCCTTGTGAAGAATGTGACTTTGTAGCACTTAAATTATATGCTTTTTCCTATGTAGAATAGATTAGTATGGTGCAAGATGATGTAAATGAATTTGTGAATATAATACTTTTTTTGCACCTTCTTTTGCAACCTTATTTTTATTGGTTTTAATGGTGGATTTCTTGTAGGCAATGGCAGATTTTGATGTTGTCTCCTTTTCTAGATAACTCTCTCCTTTGCTTGGTTACTTTTGGTAATAAACTCAAGCTAATAACCACATATATAGAATTTTTTTTATAAGTATTTTTGCACTAATTTTTCTATAAATAGCCCTTAGTGCACCTCAAATATAAGACTCACCAAGTCTTGATTTGTAGCTTATTTTACTGATTTTGATGGTGTTTTTCTTCTCCACTCCTTGGAGGAATTTAATATGATTTTGGTGGCTTCTTTGGGAAAAAAAATATTGTAGGTTCTATGCACCAAATAGTGTCTCTAGACACTTTGACAATCTGTTGGTTTTGTGCCCTTGATCTTTAACAATCAACAAACACAAACTAACCCTTTTGAGAGTAACTAGTTAAAGATCAACTAGTATAGTGCTAATGGACTAATAATGCACTTTAATGGTAACAATAATATCACCTTATTGCTCCTATAAATAAACTCTCAAAATAATTTCAAATGCACTTAATAAAATCTATAGAATTTAAGAGTAATATGTGATGAACTTTTAATGAATAATATACAATTTTCACTAAAATCAATATTGTAGGATGTATTATTATTGCTTTTTGGATAGATAATAGGTAGGTGATAATTTTATTTCTTTGGAAAAATATCCAACTCCTATTTAATATACAAATATATATTAAAATGAATTCTTATTTTTACACTTTCTTGAAGACTATAATATGGGTCCTTTTCCTTTGCAACTCTAATATAAATATGGTGCTTAATAGAATTTGATAATTAACCCTAATTTGAAGTTCAACTAATTGCACCCAATTTTCTTACCTTTAATGGCTTCTATAGTAGATGTAGATCTTGGTATTTGTATTCACCAAGTTTCTACCTTGTAGTGGTTGAATTCATAGCTTCTTTTTGGTTGTCCAAAACAAATTCCTGCTTCACCAAAATATGGTCTCAAACCTTCTATCTTGAGCCTGAGGTTTGGTGGCTTGATCCTTCCAGTGATTTTTAATTTTTTGTACTAGGTTTAGAAATTCCTTAATTCTAAAATGTTTCTTCTTGCTATGAAAGGTAATATCAAAATCTCTTGGATTTGGTAGGCTTATTTTATCTAAATCTTCCTTCAATCTTCTTGTTGAATTCTAACTTCAAATAGTATCTTCTTATTTTTAGTATTTTGAATTTCTTGAGCTCTTGAATAAATTATTCTTTGGGATTTGGTACTCTTTGCAAGATTCTTATTTTATTGTGCTTGTTTTCGAATGGCGATAATTGTTCCAAGTCCTTCACTATCAGGAGCTTCTCCTTGGTAGTGGATTTATCCAATGATTTATCCTATGAATTCTTTTGATGATGCTTCTATGAGCTCTACAACAAGTCTCTCCAAGCCTTCTTCTTTTCCTCCTTGAGACCTCTCTAAGGTATTCTATCTTGAAGTTTTTTAGTCTTCTAACTGAGACATTTAATTCAACCTTCTACTTATGTAAGTGTTCATGATGAGATCTCCTTATAGGATCTCTAAAATATACTACTTCTAGATTCTAGAATGGGACCTTGTTGGTCCTTCTTTAATATTCCAAGATTGGAAGTTCTTCAATGAGATCTTCTATGGATCTCTTATGCTTATTTTGGAACAGATCTTGTATCTGTTGTTTCCAATGGCGTCTTTTCTTAGACCTTTCCAATATTCACTAGTTATTCTTGAAAATAGTGGTATAAGTTTTGTGCTAAGTCTTGGACTTCACGGTCTTGTGGAAAGACTCTAGCTAATATGCAATTAGTAGTCTTAAATGGAGATCACCAATATCCTATCTTCTATTTCTCATAGAATCTTCAATGGAGTCTTCTTCTAAATAAGAACTCTTCTTCTCAATCAAGAAATCTTCTTTTGAATCGGGAACTATTCTCTAAATTCTTCTTCAAAATTAAGTCTTCTATGGCTTTTTCTTCTAAATAAAGGCTTCTCTAGCATTTTCTTCTGTATAAAGGCTTCTATGGCATTTGCTTCTAATACAAGGCTTCTATGACCTTTTATTCTAGTACAAGGATTCTATGGTCTTTTATTCTACAATATACAGGTCTTAAATATTCTATGGAGATCACCAATCTCCTATATCCTCCTTAACTCAACTTTTGGAGTATCTTCTTCCTTGAGTCTGCTATAAAGCTATTGTGGCATTTTCTTTACTTCTATAATCTACAGGATTGTAGCTCTTTTAATGAGAACTTTTTTGAGGTCTTTGAAATATTTAGTCTTCTCCTTATTACTGCAAGTGCTAGAATTATTCTAAGAATATATTCTTCCTAGATCTCTTGTAGGAACCTTCCCATTTTTTTTTGAATCTCCTTTTTTGCAACAAGTTGTTAGAGACTAGAAAAAAAGAATTTATAATTTTGGAGATAATAATCTTCATTAGTTGATTTGTCAATCTAGTGGTATGAATCTTTATAACTCTATGAAAATACTCTAGCCAAATGTAATCTCAATTTTTTTTGTAACTAAGATTTATTTCAGTCCTTTCAATATTTCTTGTGACTCTCCTTAATCCTATGTTGATTCATCGTGGCTATGATACAACTATTATATTTTGAGGATATATGTAGTGGAAGACATCTATCATAGGTCCTAATAAAATGCAAAAAAATGAAATAAAGTAATTATGTAATATGACCAAAATATACTATAAATAGAAAGTGGTAAAAATACAATGCAATATAGAGGTAATGGTCACTCCATTACTATAAGATAAAGAACTACATCGTAATCCATACAAGATTTCTACCACTATATACTACACTCTACTATAAAGCATTTGATATGCTTGATATGGAGTTGATATGTTACAATACAAACATCACGTTTGCTATGTTACCAAAATACAATTTATTTATTATTAATATGTAAGGTTGTTTTAGTTTTTATTATATTCCATCATTAAATCTATTCATTTGCAAAAGCAAAGGATTGTGCCCTCCGAGTGGTGAGGACTAGCCCTCCTTAAGCGATAGAATTTCATTTAATCATTGCTTCATTGTTTCCCATCGATTTATTGGTCTTTCTTATTGTCTTAATCATTGTAGATATTGCATTGAATTAGTATTTGTGGAAAACAATTAAACTCTAACATAAATAGTGAAGGCAAGAAGTGCATTCCAAGTGGTATCATAGCACGCTATTTACATTATTAAACGACAAAGTCTAAGGTACATTTTAATTTTTAAATTAGGTCAAGGGATATTATCCCACATGGATGATGTGGCCACTCGAATTCACTTTATAAGCAAATTATCACTTATAAACAAATGTGACTTTTATCACATACCTTCCCTCCTTTTTGCACATTGCTTAAATCAATAATTCATACTCGTGTCATCATTCAACTTCGTGTCTCGCATCTACTCGTATCCCTCATCTCACATCTAATCCTTACATCATATTCTACCTTGTGTCAATTATATTGTTGTATCTATTTTGGTTGCCTTGTGATTTGCCTTGCTGTCACAACTATGTGCTACACTCTATATTTATGTCCAATGTCCCATGTATTCGTGTCCAATATCCTTGTGTTGCATCTGCATTATGTCCTAGATGTCCATATCAATTGGAATTTCTGTCAGTTTTCTTTCCATGTCATTGGATCTCATGTCATTTGTGGTGTCCATTAGTGGTCTTCCCATGTAAATAGCTCCCCTCTCTATTGTATAACTATTGGATCATGCTATCCATGTCAGTTGTGCTATCTTCCAGTGGTCATGTACATATCAGTTGTGTTGTCCATTAGTGGTCCTAATGGTGTCAATTGTGCTATCCATTAGTGATATTCCCATGATATTGGCTCTCCTCTCTATCATTTTTGGTCATTGAAAAGAGATTTTACCTCCACTATTAAACCATGATAATGGTCCAAATTAGCCATTGGATACTACAGTGGGAAGGGAAATAGTTGTTGCTATTCAAACACATCCCCATCACAGTTGGAGGGACAAAGAAGGTGGAAACAATTTTATTTCCAAATTAAAAAATATTTTGTAGAAATTCAGTCAAAATGCTTGAAGAAATTATCACTGAAATCCAATCAAACAATATATTTCGAAGAAATTGGTAGCAGTAAAGACAAATTGTTTTATCAAGTGCATGAGCAGAAGGTGGACCAAAGGACCAAACAGTTGACTAATCAGCTCAGAGAACTCAACCTAAGGGATCCTAAAGTCACAAAGAAGACCTCCATGGAAAAAAGGTACACATTATACTTCTTCTTTATGCATTAATAGTTTTGATCCCGACCATCCACTACTTAACACCATGGATTCCAATCCCTCTTCTACTTATTTCCATGAGAAACTCACACAAGAGGAAATAAGGAACCCCAATACCAACACCTCGAACATACAAACATTAGTAGATAGTATGCAAAACATGACCACAATGGTGACCCAACTATTGGAAAGACAAAACCAACCAATATGTCCTATTCCAAATCGCTCCCATAGACACTGGAACATTGAGTATCAATATGGAGAAGAAGTTTATGCACAACAAAGGGGTCATAATGGTAGTCCCAAAAATTGCTTCAATGTATAGAGAAATAATGAGGATATAGATATAAATGAAGTTTATGAACAACAAAGAGATCCTACTAAAACTCCCCAAAATCACTACCATAGACATAGGCATAATGAGGACCAAGATAGAGATGAAGTTCATCAACAAACAAGATGTCCTAATGGGGTAAATTTTCCATGCATTGATATATCCACCTTTGAGGGTCATGATCCACATGGTTGGATAATTAAAATAGAAGTTATTTTAGACTTATACTGAATTCGAGATTCAAAAAAAGTTCCTTTTGCTACCTCCAAACTCGGTACTAAAGCTTATCAATGGTTTGTATGGCTCAAACGTGAGAATGAAAATACCATATACTGGTATGATTTCACCACACATTTTATTAAAATATTTGATGAAGTATCTTCATCTTCATACATGGTGAGGTTGTTATAACTTAATTAAATAGGATCTATAATAAGTTATACCTTAGAATTCACTAGTTTGCTTTCCTATTCAAGAAATGTACCATCCTATGTGGTGGTATCTGCTTTTAGAAATGGGTTGAAAGAGAATATTCAAGTCAAATTTGACCTAAAAGATCCATCCTATTTAGATACATGTATAAGGATTTCCTAGTTGGCTGAGAAGAAAGTGCAAATGGGGATATCTATACAACGCAATTCCTTTGGTCAACAACAATATCGCAACACCTCTTTTTGTCAAAATGACCAACCATCAATATATTTCTACTATAAATGTCACAATCACCATCCAAAATATCAGGCATGTGTACCACGACAAAATTTTCAAATCAAATATGCTAACAAGGAAGATAAAGAGAAAATAGAGGATATTAGCTCACCTGATTTTCCCATAAATGAAGACCAAATTGAAACTGGAGAGGCCATAGTTGAAGAGGATACTATGGCACTTTCAGTACATGCTCTTATGGGGTTATCATCTCACCATAAAATCAAGGTATTAGGATTCACTCGATAAAGGAAGGTAACTATATTGATTGATTCGAGAAGTACTCATAAATTTATTGACACAAAGATTGCCATGGCATGAAACTTACATATTAACTCCTCCAATCAAGATAAATTTCAAGTTATAAGTGTAAATAGGGAAGTTCTCAATGTATAGGTAGAACATATCCAATTTCATTGCAAATGGGAAGTTACACTTGCCGTGGTCCTCTTTTTGTTATGAGTTTAGGGAATTAAGAAGTTATCTTGGGAGTCGAATGGTTAGAACAAATGGTCACCATAGTTGGTTTTAACTACAATCAACACTTTGTTTAATGGAATGAAAATGGGAAGACAATTCACCTCCAAGGAATTCCAACACCTCCATCAAATATAGTAAGTTCTCACAACATGGAAAAATATTAAGAAAAGGTAGTTACAGATTCATTACCCAAGTTAATTGTATGGAAAAGAAAGCATAAGATATTCTAGAAATCCAATCATAAGATATGCAAAATATTGTGGCTACGTATGATGAGGTCTTCCAAGAGCCAAAGGGACTACCTCCCAAAATATCCCATGACCATGCCATACACCTTGTTCCAGGAAGTCTTCCTCCTAATGGCAGTCCTTATCGATATCCCCATACTCAAAAACAAAAATTGAGAAAATATTCCAAGAACTATTAGAACATGGTGTCATCTAACGCAACACTAGTGTAGACACAGAAAATTGACCCACTAAGGTGAATAATTTTCCTTAAATATCTTGTTTTCTCCTTAAAAACATAGGATCATATTTGAGTCAATTTTTACCCTATTAATCATCTCCATTTCTTATAAATCCCATACCGTTAGATCAGGCTCGAAAAGAGCTTTCCAACGGTATATGTTATGACCTATTTTGACTTTGTTTGACCCTTTTAAATGCATTAAAAATGCATGGGGGTCCAACAAGTGTGACATCGTCCCACTTTTATGGGGCACATTCTTGTTGTTTCTATTTTATTTTATTTATTTATTTATTTTATTATTTTTGGCCCGCTTATACCACTTGTTAAACCTGCCCTAGGGTTTCTTGGCATAAATTGTGTGTTTATTTGACCTACCTATATGCCTATAAAAGGAAGATCAAAATCAATTTTTAATAACATGAACATGAAAACTGCTACAAACATGAACTCATGAACTCACGAACGACACACTCTTGCTTATGATATGATTGTTCTCAGCTAATTTCTAACTGTTTCTTCTTCATTGTGTGTTTCACTACTAACCCCCGAAGTGCAACTTCTATATTTGATCTACATTGCGTGATTTGTTTTCGGCTTGGTGGATCTGTTGGTGTGAGCTTGGTGAAAAGAAAAAGTGCCTTTTGTGGAGGCTCTCATCTTCTTCTCGTTGTTCCCTCAACATCCTTCAAGCACTGTATTATTTTTCTTATATTTTTATTTTTGTCTTTGCATCATCATTAAAAGCATTTAGTAATTAGGATCTCTTTGTTATTTCTATGAATTGCACCTGTAGAATACTATAAAATGTCGCTCATCATATTCTCTACATGTTATTTCACATCCTGGGCTTTGCATGGGGGCAAGTTTTCTGATATGTCAATTTCGTTACTTCTATTTACGTATTTTTAACATAGCAACATATTCTATTTCTATTTTTACTATTTATGTACATATATTTTATGTTTAAACTCCAATGGTCAATTTTCGATTTTATTTGCAAAGGTCATCTAATTGGACCTAGGGGACTTGATTGCTGCACCTCCAAGGACTCTCTTACAGTGGCCTAAGTAGGCCCTGTAAAGACAAATAATGGAATCCAAATGTTTTTCTAGTCCATTATTTGTCTTTACAGGAACAAGTTTATTTTAACTTCACTAGGGTAAGGAGAATTAAAGCTTGGGTCAACCATCGGTTTGAGTTAAGTGATTTTGTTCTTATTACTAGTTTTTTTTATCTACATTCTTAGGCATATGAATATTAAAAAGCATATAGTTTACGTTTAGGTTAATTTTTGCATACTTATATTTAATTAATTAGTTAATTCTATTTTAATTAATTAGTTAATTTTTTTTTAATTAATTAGTTAATTCTGTTTTAATTAACTAGTTAATTTTGTTTTAATTAATTAATTTTGTTTTAATTAATTTGTTAATTATGTTTTAAAAACTACTTGAAACAAAACCCTAGGTTAGCCTCATTCAAAGAAAAGAATCATATTAGGTTAACTCTTGTATTTTACATTTCTTGTATTCTATATTTGTCTATATTTGCATTCCATTTTATTTTGTATTGTTAGTTAATTTCTACTTTGTTTATATTTCAATTTAATTTTTGTTAACATTATTATTTGTCTTCTTAGTTTAAAATTAGTGAGGCCAAACCTAAGTTGTTTGTTTAAAGTGAACACATTAAAACTTTTCTTGTATATCTTGAGGAGTCTCCTTCTCTTGTATCCCTAAAAGGACTTGGAGCGAATCCTAAAACCATTCTTGGTGAACCCCCAATACTTGTTTAGCTAACCGAGTGTAGAGTACAACATACCACCACAGTTCACCCCTACAAAAGGACTCCTTCCCAGTGGATCAAGGTCTCCTCTTTGTTCAGGGAATTGTACATGGTAGGGTAGTTTACCCCCTCTACATATTTGGTGAACCTGATGTGAACACCTCCTTTATATTTAAAAATTTAAATAAGATCATTAAAATTATGTGTAAATATTAAAAAAAAAGATAATTTCTTTTATGGGTGTGTCTTCTCTTTAGCTTTTTCTTCTTGTATTCTTCCTCTTTCTCAATGGCTTCCAGTATTGAGAAAGGGAAAGAAATCCTTAGGTTTGATGAGATATTTAATGATAATTATCAAGTTGATAAAGAAAATTACAACTTAGAAAAACAAGATAATAGTCATATTGATCCCATCCAAGACCCTAATGGAAATATTATTTTTAAATACTTTGAACATATATGGAATTTTTATAAATATCATAAACATGCATTAGATTTGGCTTTAGAGGAAGAATAATTAATTGAAAATAATAATATCCCATCTCCAAGTCAATCATTTGATGCACATTTGAATCATGGTAATCAAACTTGTCAACCTACTTATGCCACTACTATAACCACCAATATTGGAAGAAAACAATAATTCCTCCAACTAGTAGTGACACCCAAAATATTTCTCAATTTCTTTCTTCATATTCCAATGTCAACACTACTTCTATCCCACCACAAGTTAATATTTCCACTCCTCCAGGCACCACATATAACAACAACTTTCCTATGTCCAAACTAATCCAAGGGAATACTGGAAATTTATATAATTCAGATGTGCAAAGTTTAGCAAATGTGGTGAATCAATTAGTTTCAAGGATGGATATGATGCAACCTTTAGGGTTTACATATAGCTATAAGGACATGTGTAATCAACATTTGGATCCTATTGTTGTTGCAATACCTTATCCAAAGTATTTTTCTATGCCAATTTTGCCAATCTATAATGGGATAGAGGATCCAATAGAGAATCTTAGATATTTTAGGATAGCTTACCATGATATTGTTTATGATGATATGCTTCTATTGAAAACATTTCCAAAGAGTCTTGGTGGAGTTGAATTAGAGTGGTATTATCGGTTACCCAACTATTCTTTGATAAGTTTTGAAAAGACAATTGAAATTTTTGTTCATTAGTTTAGAGCTTACATTGAGAAGGAAGTGACTATGAGAGATTTGTATGACTTAAAACAAAACAAGGAAGAAAGCTTTACAAAATTTTTAGATCGTTGGAGAAGTTTAGTTGGAAATTTAAGACAACATGTGTCACAAAGAGATATGATTGATATATTTATTGGTAATTTACAAGAACAATTATCATATGCATTAGAGACTACTACTATTACATATTTAGATCAAGTTATTGACTTAGCAAGAAAAGTGGAACAAGCACTTATTAAGAGAGGCCAGCTTAAGAATAGAGAAAAAAAATATACTATGTCTCAACATAAGAAGAGACATATAGGAGGTGATAAATGATAGTAGGCCTGTTAACAATGTCAACAACAACTTATAAAATATAGTGCTTCAAAAACCTCCTCAAAGAAATTTTACAAGACTTAGTATATCTATGGAAGCAGTTTTAAAACAATTATTGGATGATAAAGCAATTGAGTGACCTCCTATTGAAAAACCAGATACTTCAGCTCATTGGTATAAACTAGATCAATATTGTGCTTATCATAGGGTAGGACATTGAACTAATTCTTGTAAAATGTTGAAACATGTGGTTCAAAATTTAATTGATGATGGTCGGATAGACATTAGTAATTTCCAATCTTCAAATAGCCAAAGAACAAGATAAACCAATCATGTATCTTACAACAATGTACCACATCAATATGATAATCATATGGTTGGAATGATAACAACTACTTCAGAAGGGTTAGTACAAAGTCACCAAGTTCACCGATCTCAACAGGAGATGAGTGCTTCAACAAATATCTCTCTTCTAAAATTTTTACAGATTTCTCAACCTCATAAAGAAACCATGATGAATGTTTTAAAATAGAAACCAATACTTTTAGATATTTATCCTAAGGATGTGACAAAGGTTGTAGGTTATCTTGGGAAATATTCTCTCACATTCTTAGATAATGAAATGGCTTCTCTAGGAATACAAGAAGATTCATCTTTATATATTACATCTTGTATTGGAGATACTCTTATTAAAAGGGTTATGGTCGAAAATGGTTCTTCACTTAATGTTTGCATGTATCATTTCTTATAGAATATTGGTTTCGTAAAAAAATATTTAAGTGTATCTAATGATGTTATCAAGACATACAATAATGATTCTCAGAGAGCTTGTGGTACTATAGTATTCCCTCTTAAGGTTGGACCTAAAATTTTAAAAATAATATTTTATGTGGTGTCCCATATTGCATCTTTTAATATTCTTGGACGACCTTGGGTCCATGCCATGAAGTTCATCCCTTCTACTTTTCATCAATGTTTAAAATTTGAATTTTAAAATCAAATTATTTCCATCATGGGAGATCCCCACCCATTTGAATTTTTCTCACCAAAAGATTTAGCCCAAATTAATTCATCTCAATCTTCCTTTAAAAATCCTCCAAATATTTCATCACCCGATCAAGATGACTATTCTTGTTTAGATATTCTCTTTGATAAATCTCATCAAGGTTTAGAGTGGAGTGTTGAGGATGAGGGTCCACCCTCTCCCGAAGTCTTAACCCCAAAGTTACATGTTATAAATGAAGCATTAATTCAGAATGACATTGACTTTTATGGGTCAGTCCCTTGCATAGTGCATGTTGAATCTTCTAATTATCATATGGACTTTGGTTCTATGTCTCCTAAGGACCTTGAGCAATTAGGAGTAATTCCTGCCCCGCCTCCTCTTGAGTATGATTTGACTATTATTATTGAGGAGACCCTAGATGTGAACATAGGTTTTGAGGAAACCCCTAGAATCCTTAAGTTAGGAAAAGCTATGACTATGGACGAGTAGGAGAAATTGACCAATTTATTGGAAGAGTATCAAGATATTTTTTCTTGGTCATACGTCGACATGCCAGGGCTCGATCCCTCCCTTATTATGCATAATTTGGTAGTGAGACATAATGCTAAGCCTACTAAACAAAACTTCAAAAGATGCATCCGAAGGTCACCCTTTCAATCAAGGAGGAGCTCCAAAAATTCCTTGATGTCAATTTTATTAAGGCCATTGACTATTCTGATTGGATTTCCAATATAATTCCCGTAGCTAAAAAGGAAGGAACAATCAAAGTATTCATCGAATTTTGGGATATTAACTTAGCATGTCCCAAGGACAATTTTCCCCTACCCAAAATAGATCTAATTGTAGATTTCACTACCAAATGTGGGATGTTTTCACTTATGGATGGTTTTTTAGGTTACAATCAGATTATGATTGCTCCTGAAGATCAGGCCAAGACAACATTCACTACTTCTTGGGGTACCTTATGATGGAAGGTCATACATTTTGGCCTTAAATTATGTAGGAGCTACCTATAAGTGGGCTATGACTTATATCTTTTATGATATGATGCACAATATCCTTCAGGATTATGTGGATGATATTTTGGCTCATTATTTAGAACAGAAGGATCATGTTCATGATTTAAGATGAATATTTGACCAAGTCCGATAATTTAAAGTTCGTCTTAAACTTGCTAAGTGTATGTTCAGAGTCACATCTAGCAAGTTGTTAGGCTTCGTGGTGTCTAGACGAGGAATTGAAGTAGACCATTCCAAGATAGCAACTATTATAGATATACCTCCTCCTAGTATCCTGACTGAACTACGTAGTCTGCAAGGCAAATTGCAGTATATGCGTAGGTTCATTGCCTAGTTAGCCGATAAGTCTCAGCCTTTATTTCAACTTATTAATAGGGATGTAGTATTTAAGTGGGATGATGCATGTCAGTAAGCTTTTGATGAACTCAAAATATATCTTACTTCCCCACCTGTCTTAGTTCCTCCTGTACCTGGTAGGCACTTGTTGCTTTACATAGCTGCTATAACACAAGCTTTAGGTGCCATGCTTGTCCAACATGATGATGAAAATAAGGAACAAGCTATCTACTATATTAGTAGAACTTTAGTTAGCTATGAGACCAGGTACACTCCCTTAGAGAAGCTTTGCCTTACTGTAGTTTTTGCTTACCAAAATTTGAGACACTATATGCTTAGCCATAAGACTTTAGTTGTAGCCAAGTTTAACCCTTTGCATTATCTAATTTCTAAACCTCACCTTTTGGATCGAGTTGCTAAATGGGTATTGGGCCTTAGTGAGTTTTATTTAACTTTCATAGGTCAGAAGGCTATCAAGGGTCAAGTGATTGTTGATCAGCTAGCCTTCACTCCTCTAGAAGCTACCCATCCCCTAGTTGTTGAGTTTCCTGATGAGTGATTCAATATTGACATTGAAGAGTCCAAGTCTTGGACTTTTCTTTTTGATGGAGCTCGATGCATGAAGGGCACTGGATTTGGAGTCATTCTAGTAACACCACACAAACAACTCATCCCTTTGTATTTTAAATTTCATTTTTCTTACACAAATAATATTGTAGAATATGAAGCTTTAATTCTTGGTCTAAGAGCAACTTTAACTTTGCAAGTGATGAGGTTTAATATTAGCTTAGGTTTAATATTTTTTTATTTTCCTAAGTTTTATTGCCAACATGCTCTACAGACAGACTGTCGACATCCTCTGCTGACATGTCTTGCTGACATGACTCGACACTGAGTTTTTTATGCCAACATGACTCGACATTGATCCTGTGCATGTCGATATGTTGCAGCTTATTTCTCTGCTGTACTATTCTATTTAAACCCCTATAAATAAACATTATGCAATTTTGATTTTAGTTCCATATTATTGGTATTAGAGATAGAAATTAATTAGGGTTTTGGGTTATTGTCAGCCTTAGTTGTCTATATTGTGTCAAAACTCTCCTTTGCTGCGTAGTTTTTGTTAACATTCAACAATTTTTGTAGTAAAACTTATTGCCTGTTAGTGTACCTGCACTATATTACCTGTCCATCCTTTTGATCACTATGTTGATGCTACTTGCACGCATCAATCATGTCTACAACTTGCTGCTAAAGTTCACTGCTTGCACGCATTGATCATTTTTTTTGAGTAATTTTTGTTGCGATCGACGCCCTCAATGTTGTGTCTTGCATGATAGTCTATGCATTCACATTGAAGCAAATCTATTTCCAGCCGCTGTCGATTCTTGTTGTTCTGCTACACGATGCCCAGTTTATAGTTTTTGACTTGAAGAATAGCGATCTATGTTAGATGCTCGACCAATGTGTGACACACAACATGCTTGAAATTGACCTCTCCTACCTGTGATCGACAACATTTCCCTTCAATCTATGTAAGCATTGATCTATTTTTGTGAAATAAAGGTGATCGACATTGTTGCTTAGTCTACGTTCTACCATCTGCACGAACCCTACATTATTTGATGTTGTGCTACATTTTTTGATCGTATCGATGCTGCCATCGACTGTTGATTGCTACACCATTTCTTGCTATTTTATAGATAGCATGCAACTCGATAAATCTGTGTCTGTGCTTGACATCCCCTATGATTTTTCCAGCCACGCACAATTGTTTGGTTTTGATAGGACTCTAGTTTGTGTTGACTGAAGATGCATCACAAAGTTGTTTTGTTTTGCAAAGGTCTAAAATGGATGATAAAATTCTATGTCTGCGAAGAAGAGGTCGATGTTGATTTTGTGCTGCCTATAACGAATTCCTACTAGATTACTCCTGAGTCCATGCAATTTTTGGGTTGAAGGGTTCATTTAATTTATAGAAGGAACTTTATGCACCATTGTGCTAAATCCGTGCCAATCACTTACTTGGGATGCGCATTGTAGATCACACCAACATGGTCGATGTACGCTGTTGACCGCCACATGTGATGAGGACTTTGTTGTGATGCAACCATCGAGGATTGATGATGTGGTGACAATATTTTGTAGCCTAGGTTTTTGCCACTGAATATTGCACCCTTTTGCTACTGAGTCATGCGTTGAGTCATGCCACCCACCTACACAATACCACGTAGTTTTCTACTTCCATCCACTACCGCCTTCTCTGTTGCACACACTCGATTTGTCGCCATGCATGTTGTTCGATGCCAATTGATATTTGGGTAAGTGCACAAATTTTAAAATCTTATTGTCCTTCAAAATATTATAAAAAGGGGGCCGTGTTATAAGGAAATTTCAAAATTTAAAAGGGTTTTTCTTATATATTAAAATGGGACATTTTCAATTTTTGTAAAGGTCCATTTACTTTAATTTTTCAGCCTTTAACAAAAACATATGCCCTTATCATTGTAAAAAAAAATTGCATTTTATTTTGCAATTTTATTTTAGAGCATTCAATACCCTTTTCTTGTATTTCAAAAGCTCATAAAAAAATTGTGTAATTGCATTTTCCTTGCAATTATTTTAAGCTTTTTATAAACCCCTTCCTTTGTCATATCTCCTAGTGACTACTCGGGCATAAATGGACTTAGAATTGGCTGATAAAATGGCCCAACTCACACAACTTGTGAGTGTTTTGGCTGACAAAGTGACCACACAAGAAACTTAGCCCCAATGTGAAGTTCCCATCTACAGTGGTTCCAGAGATCTGGAGGTGCTCAACAGTTGGATTCTAGATATGAGCAGCTGGTTTGAGTACACCAAATTGGCAAAGGATCAACAAGTTGCCTTTGCAAAACTAAAATTGTTTGGCATTATGAAGATCCTTGTCAGTGATCACCAATGCACCCAAAATCCTATTGAATCATGGGATGAAATGCAAATCGTGTTGAAGAGTAATTTTTACCCTTCCAAATATGCCAAATATTTGGATATGCGCTGGCTTTGTCTCCACCAAAATTATAACATGAGTGTTAGCGATTATGTTGTTTTGTTTAACAAATTGCACATTTTGAATGCAGTACAGGACAATGCCATCAATATGGTAAACAAATTCAAGAGTGGACTATAGGAGCTACTCTATCACAAGCTGAAATATAAGACCATTGTGAGCATTGATATGGCTTTCAATCAAGCCATTATTACTGAGGAAGAGATACATGATGCATCATGAGGGACTCACTCTTCTGGATTAGGAGGAAATCAAAATCAGAAGACTTCCAATAATTCTCCAAAGGCATCTAAGTCTTATTCTTCTTCCCCTTCCCCATATTCTTCTTCTTCTTCTTCTAACAAAGGTTCTTCTAAAACTACTGTGGAATGTATTTATTGTAAAAATAAGGGACATCAAAAGCATCAATGTTACAAATTGCAAAATATGAAGAAGAAATCCCTAGTTGTAAAGCCTTATAATGAGGAAACCCAGGAGGGTCCCATTGAGGCTACAGGGGAAAGTAAGACATACAAGGAGTTAGCAGGATTAAACAAACTAACCCTCATGAATACTTCTCAAAGTGATCGTGAAAACTTGTTTGTAACCACGGTACACTTGAATGACTCTTTTGTGATTGATTGTATCATCGACAGTGGATTGCAGAAGGATTTTATTGCAAGGTCCTTTTTTGACCAAATGAAGTTGCCTATGAACCTCCATCCTCATATGTATCCATTAGGATGGAAGGATAATGGGATCTCATTTGACATCACACACACCTACTTTTGTGGATACTGTGGTATGTGATGTAACCCCTATGGACTGCTATGGTTTATTGCTTAGGTGACCTTATCCATATGATAGAATGTCTATTCATGATGGGTACAACACTTTAACTTTGTACAAAGATAATAAGGCTTACACAATCAGAAGTACACAACAAACACCACACAATTTGATGTTAAGTTGTAGGCAAACAAGAAAAGTTGTTAATCAAGCAAAGGAATTAGCACTCATCTTCATCGGGCCACTTAATGAAGGAAATCATGCACCTAAGTAGTCACTTGACAGGCACTCTTCAGTAAATTCATTGCTTCAATCATATTATGGTATTTTCAAGGAACCTTCCAGTGTTCCACCTGAAAGACAGATTAATCATAACATTGAAATTGTTTTTGCTACCCTTCTTCCTAATGTTTCAATGTATAGACAGTGAATAGTGCAAATGGATGAAATTAAGAGGCAAATTCATGATTTGTTAGGTAAAGGTTTCATTAAACCTAGCACTTCTCCCTGTGCTTCATCTATTTTTCTTGTATTGAAGAAATATGGTACATGGAGGCTATGCATTGATTTCAGGGCACTTAACAAAATAATAATAAAAAATAGATACCCACTTCTACAGATTGACGATCTCTTGGATCAACTCCAATGAGCGAAGTTTTTATCCAAGATTGATCTCAAAAGTGGTTATCATCAGGTCAAGATTCAGGCTGAGGACACTTGGAAAACAACATTCAAGACCAAAATGGGACTTTTTGAATGGCTTGTCATGCCCTTTGGTCTCACAAATGCACCAGCCACATTCATGCGACTAATAAATGAAGTATTCAGAGATTTCCTAGATCAATTTGTAATAATCTATCTTTATGACATCCTTGTATTCTATCCTACATGGAGAAGTCATTTAGAGCACTTAGAATCTATTCTTCAAACTCTTCAGAAGAACCAATTGTATGTTAATCTTCCTAAGTGTTCTTTTGGGTAAACTTACATTGCCTATCTTGGTTTTGTAATCAGTGATAAAGGGATTCAAGTGGATCCTACTAAAGTTGAAGTCATGATAAAATGGCCAACTCCTACTTCTATCATAGAGTTGAGAAGTTTTCTTGGGATTGCTAATTTCTATCGCAAGTTCATTGTAGGATATTCCACCATAGCCACTCCCTTACATCATCTAACCAAGATCAAAATTGAGTTTTAGTGGACAAAGGATCAACAAAATGCCTTTGACACTTTGAAACGTAAATTGTGTACTATACCTATTCTTGTTCTACCATATCTTGTTCATACCTTTGATATTGAAACAAATGCATCATAGTTTGCACTTGGAGCCATGCTCAAACAGAATGGCCATCTAGTGGCCTATCACTTTGAAACATTTTCAGAGGTAAAGAAGAATTATTCTACATATGATAAAGAGTTGTATGCTTTGGTTCAATCCATCAAGTATTGGAGGCATTATCTTATGGGAAAATAAACAATAGTTCACATAGATCATATGCCACTCAAGTTTCTTCAATCACAAACAAAAATTGAAGAAGCTCGACACATGAAGTGGGCATCATACTTGCAATAATTCCATTTGGTAATTAAGTACAAGAAGGGACAGACTAATGCAGTGGTATATTTTTTGAGTCGTCCACCTTCAGCCCTTGATTTGACTATTGTGACTACCTCCCACATTGGCTTTCAAACTTGGCCCACTCAGTATTCTTCAGATCCTGATTTTGGTTTAGTTTTTCAGTAGCTTTCACATCCTTCTACTTCCAATTTGAGAGCTCTTCAATAATTTCACCTTAAGGATTGTAAGTATAAGATTAAGGTAACCTTAGATTAAAGTTAGGCCAAGGTAATAATTGACACGAAGGAAAAACAAAGCCTAAAAAATTCATTAAATTAACTAGTTTAACATTACATTAAATTAAACATTATATAGGCTTAGAACAAGCAAAATAGTAGGGAAGGGAGGTTGGAGGAATATCGGGGAGATTAGAGAGAACATAGGAGTAGGAAGTGGAGTGGGAGGTGGCATTGGGCATGGGGAGAGGAAGGAAGTGGAGTGATAAGGCAAAATGGATGGCAAGAAAGGAGGAAGGACAATGGAGGGATAAGGAGAAAATAGAGGTGAGGGAGAAAGAAAATCATGCCGACCATCTAAAAAATTTAGCCGACAAAAGGTAAGTGAGTTCACACTTTTCTTAGAAAAAACTAGATTTTTCTAAGCCATTTCAAGCTAAGTCCTGTTCACACTTGTTACATTCTCCCCATTAAAGTTGAGAGAACTAACTATACAGTCTCTTAGCTTTACAAATTGAGCTTTGGCCAACGCCTTGGTGAAGATGTCAGCGATGTTATCCAAAGTGTGGTAATAGCAAAGCTCAATAGTATTAGTTTCCACCATATCTCGGATGAAGTGGTACTTCATATAAAAATGCTTTGAACTACTATGGTGGACAAGATTGTATGCCAACTGAATGGCATTGATGTTGTCACAGAATATTCAAGTTGGACCACTTTACTGCTCTCCAATCTCTTCTAATACCTTTTGTAGCCATAGAGCTTGAGTACTAGCATGAGTAACCACTATATACTCAGCTTCTATTGAAGATAGCACTACTACTGTATGCTTCTTGGAACTCCAAGTTACTAGGCCCTAACCAAGACTAAAACAATTACCCGATGTGGATTTTCTATCATCAATATTGCTGCCCCAATCACTATCACTAAAGCCTTCAAGCTTGATAGTATCACTTTTGTAGTACTAGATTCCAAAATCCAATGTACCCTTCACATATCTCAAAATCCTTTTAGATGCCTGCAAATGCAGCTCAGATGGATTAGACATAAATCTAGAAATAAGAGATACAACATACTGAATGTCTAGTCTAGTGTTGGCGAGAAACATCAAACTCTCAACAATGCTTCTAAAAGTGGTCACATCAACTTTCGGTGCTCCATAATCCTTGCTTAATTGGATCCCATGTCCAATTGGAGTTACAACTGATTTGCATTGCTCCATAGCAAACTTTTGAATCATATCTCAAGCATACTTAAGTGGACAGATGAAGATACCTGAATATGTCTAATGTACTTCCATTCCAAGAAAGTATTTCGTTAAGCTAATATCCTTCATCTCAAATTCCTGCATCATGGCATGCTTGAACTCCATGTTAACTTTTTCATTACTACCCATAAAAATGAGATCATCCACATACAAATAAACTATGAGGATGTCATTTCCTTGATTCAGGTAGTCGAGCATGGGTTCATTTTTGCTTCTGATGAACCCATAATATTTAAAGTACCCATCAATGCGTGAGTACCAAGCTCTCGGTGCCTGCTTGAGGCCATAAAGAGCCTTCTTTAGTTTGTAAAAAAGATGTTCCTTGTCTTTCTCTTCAAATACCTATGGTTGCTCAACATACACTTATTTTGTGAAGTAACCATTTAGAAATGCACTCTTTACATCCATGTGTTGGAATGTCCATCCCTTATGTGTAGCTAAGGCAAGAACTATTCTGATAGTCTCATGTCTGGCTACAGGAGCAAAAGTATCTTCATAATCAATTCCATATTTATGAGTAAATACCTTTGCAACTAATCTCGCCTTGTGCCTCTCGATGCTACCATTAGCATTAAAATTGGTATTGTAGACCCACTTACATCCAACACGTTTCTTTCCTTTAGGAAGCTTCACCAGCTCCCAAGTGTTGTTGTTTTTATAGTGGTGATCTCCTCTTTCATGGCATCTTGCCAAATATTTTGAGTATAGGCATTCTCATAACTAGAAGGTTCAAGCTGTGTATTAGTTAACAAAACATAGTTAACTAAATATCCCCTAGGTTCCTGCTAGGAAACATCATCACCATACAAGTGCATATTTTCTAATCTTTGTAGAACAAAATTCATTTCACTAGCTTGACTCCTAGTGTATCTTTTTGAAAAATTCTTATCCAACATCTGATACGATGGATGATTCTGTAGAGTTATCTTATCTCTAGATGGAGAATCAATGTCCATTGGTGAGGAACTTACTGATCTTTGTGGAGAAGGTCTTGATGAAGAATTTGAATCAGAAGATGAACTTGGGTCTATGGTAGGAGACTGCTTACCTTTCTATGGTGTCTGCTATTGCACCTTCTTAGAACCTACATCACTAGATTCATCATCACTAAAAATCTGGGGCTTATCCCATTCTCCCCCTTCATAAAAAATCACATCCCTAGAAAGCACAAACTTTATAGTCTTGAGATTATAGAGTCTATAAGCTTTTGTATTCTCACAATATCCTACAAATATGCATGCTTGACTCTTTGGATCGAGCTTTTTTCTTAGCTCATAAATAATGTGAGAATATGCTAGCGAGCCAAACACTTTAAAATACTTGACATTTGGATTTTTTACCATACCAAGCTTGGTAAGATGTCTGTCCTTCCAAACTTGTAGTAGGACTTCTGTTCAAGATATGTACGCTGGTCCTAGCTGCATCTTCCCAATATGAATTAGGCAAATGCTTCATCTAAAGCATAGACCTTGCCATATCCACAATGGTATGATTCTTCCTCTCTACGACATCATTCTGCTATGGAGTGTAGGCAACTGTGAACTGCCTCTTAATGCCATGTTGCTTATAGAAATTCAAGAACTCATTAGAGGAGTATTCTCCTCCCCTATCTGATCTAAGAAATTTTACAAAATATCTACTCTCAATTTCAACTCTTGTTTTGAAATCGACAAAGCATTCAAATGATTCATCCTTATATTTCAAAAAATATATCCAGCACATTCTAGTAAAATCATCAATGAAGAGTAGGAAGTAAGAGTTGTTACCAAGACTCTTGGTCTGCATCGGACCATAGATGTATGTATGCACTAGCTAGAGTGGATAGCTAGCCCGCCATGCTTGTCCATGAGGAAATTTTGATCTAGCATGCTTCCCAAGAGCACATCCTTCACAGACTTCCTTACTATCCTGAACTTTAGGAAGTCTGGTTACCATCGCTTGTGAAGTTAGCTTTTTCAAACTAGCTGAATTCAAATGACCATATCTCAAGTTCCATAGGACACTTGCATTGGAAATAGAAACATTTGCTAACTTATATTCCCTTGGCTGGCCAAAATTTAAAGGAAACAATCTATTCTTTGACATTGGCACTTGTGTAAAGATTCTATTACTGTGATTTTTATCAAAAATAGTGCATTTACCCTCATCAAAAAGCAACTTGTAGTTCTTTTCTAACATTTTACCAACACCTAAAATATTGTGTTGAATATGGGGTGTGTAATAAATATCACTTACATATTTGACACCTTATTTAGTTGGAACTACCATGGCTCCAATGCCTTCAACTGCCAATGATTTATCATCTTCCAATTTGATGCTAGATTTGTATGAGGAGTTTAGAGTAGCAAAGAGCTCTTATTTGTCACTCATATGGTTTGAACACCTAGTGTCCAAGATCCATGTATCATTCATGTTCTGATCTACCTGACCATAAGAGAGAAAGAGATTTGTGGCCTCTTCCTCTTCTCCAAAATTTCCAAACTGACTGCTTTAGCTGCTACTAGTTCCTTGTGAAGTCTTTGTCCAATAGTCACGAGCATAATGGCCAAGTTTGCCACAATTGTAGCAAGATTGTTTTGAATTATCTCCTCCTTTGCCTCTGCCTGATTTTTTTCCTCTATTTTGTTGTCCTCCTCTATTCTATTGTTCACCTCTATTTGAGAATCCTCCTCTGTTATGATTTCCTCCTCTGTTAGGAGTTCCACATCTCTGATTATTTTTGCCTCTACCTCTATACTGTCCTCTGCCATGACCTCTACCTCTGCCTTCATGTGAATCAAAGGCTTTATCATATCCTATATAACTTGTGGAAGGAGTTTGTTGTAACCTCTCTTCATGTGAGAGAAGTGAGCCAATTAGGTATTCAAAAGACAGAGAAGTTAGGTCTTTGAATTCTTCTATAATTATGCCAACTAAATTCCACTTAGGAAGAAGTGTCCTTAACACTTTATTCACTATAACTTCAAGCTTTACCTCTTCTCCTAAAGTGACCATCTTATCTACTATGGATTTCACATGCACATAGTAATCACCAACATTTTCACTCTCTTGCATTTTAAGAGTCTCAAACTCCGTTTCAAGGTTTGTAGTTTAACTTGTTTGACTTGGTCACTACTCCTATAAATTTCTTTTAAAACATTCCAAGAAGATTCAGAAGTTATAAAAGAAACTATTCTAGGGAAAATACTTATGTCAAGGGCGGATTGGATATGATAAAGGGTGGAAGAAATATTCTTCTGTGCTTCCTTTCTAGCCCTTTTATCAGCAAAATTCAAAGTTGCCTAATCAGCAACAGTAGGTTCAGTATATCCCACTTCAATCACATCCCAAAGACCTTTGCCTATCAAAAGAGTTTCATTTTAATTGACCAATACTCGTAATCACCACCATTGAACTCAAGGATTGGTAGACTAGTATTGGAAGCCATTTTAAAAAGCAAACTTTATTGCAACTTCAAATAAGTAATACAAAGAAGTACAAAATATATCATTGATTTACTAATTTAAATCAAATATAGCTTTCTTAATATGCTCATTGATTTGGCATTCTTCTTGTCGAGGATCACCCAAAACTAGAAAGGTGAAATTCTCTGCTTCGTCATCACTAATTATAATGACTTCTTGTGTTGCTGATGGTTCATAACTTATTTTGAGAACATTTCATTCTTTAGTTGTAGGTTTCACCTTTACTGGTTCTTCTTCCTCTTCTTCTTCTTATTCTTCTTCTTCTTCTGGTTCTGAATCAGGAGAGTGTGGTGTATAGCTCTCACTTGTTTCTAATTCAGGCACTACATGGGTATAACTGTCACGTGACTATTCTTCAAGTACTATTTCAACCATCTCGAATTCAACTATCATTTGCCCAAATATATTATCTTCAGAATCCACCTCATATCCAGAATCTGGTTTCCTTAGATGAGCAATCACTTGGTTTTCTAATTGGCAAAATATTGTATGAAGTCCATACCGCTGGATTTTCTCATCAAAGGAATTAGGAGTCTCTCTTCTCAACAGAGAGAGTAATGCATTATAGCATCCAACTGACCAGATCATCTACCCAGAATCACACCATATGAACTGGGTTACAACTTAATATGATGCCAAAAAAACTTTTTATATCAAAATATCTTTGCACCCTTTTATATTTTTTTTAATTTTTTTTTCTAAAATTTGTTTTAATAAAGACCTTTTTAAAAAAGATTTAACAATTTCCTATATATATTTTTAATTATTATTTTTTAAATAAAATGGATGTTTAAAAAAAATATATAGGAATTACTAAATTATTATTTTTTAAAACCTTTTTAAAAACAACAAATAATAAAAAAATTTAAATAAAAAATAAACCTTTTTTTTTTAAATCCCCAATGAGATTCGATCTATTGACCTCTGCTGTCTACTCGACAGTCTTAGCCGCTGCACCATGTGGCTGCTGTGGTAGCACAGTATAAAAAAACAAATTTAAACCCTCTTAATTGGTGAAGTACGATACAAAAATAAAAAAAAAAAACTTTTGTTTTTTTTACCCCGATGGGATTCGATCCCGTGTCTCTTCTCTACAAGAGGGAGACTTGACCGCTAGACCACCCTAGCTGGACGGGAGAAAGAAGATAACATTAAGTAATTATATTGGGAGGCTAAACATTTCTTTTTAAAAAATATTTAGTCCCACATGCAGTGGGTGATGAGTGTTTCCAAGATTTATCAAAGCCTACGAACACTCATTAGGTCGATTGCCTTCGGGCAATCGATCTTGCCAACCTTTTGTTGATTCCTCGACCTATGAAGCTTCACCACGTGGCACACTCAGTGCACCTCTGCCACATCAGCTTCGCTCATCCATGTCTACCTTTGCCACGTTAGCTTCACTCTACCACGTCTACTCATGCCTCTGCCATGTTAGCCTCGATCCACGTGCTATCCAGTTAGCTTTCATCCAGCTCTATTCCATGTCAGCATCACCTACTGTCTACGTCCAGTCAGATCCTCATGATTCGTGTGCTCCTTGAGATCTATGTGATAGCTGCTCCTCGGGATCTGTGCACTAGTATCTCGCTAGTTGCACCTTGAGACCCACTATGCTCGGCTTTCGTGCCTTACCTTGGACGTCAAGATCCATGCCCCCTTAGCTCTGATACCAGTGTAATCCTAAGATTAAGGTAACCTTAGATTAAAGTTAGGCCAAGGTAATAATTGACACGAAGGAAAAACAAAGCCAAAACAATTCATTAAATTAACTAGTTTAACATTACATTAAATTAAACATTATATAGGCTTAGAACAAGTGAAATAGTAGGGAAGGGAGGTTGGAGGAAGATCGGGGAGATTAGAGAGAACGGAGGAGTAGGAAGTGGAGTGGGAGGTGGCAACGGGCATGGGGAGAGGAAGGAAGTGGAGTGATAAGGGAAAATGGACGATAGGAAAGGAGGAAGGACAATGGATGGATAAGAAGAAAATAGAGGTGAGGGAGAGAAAATCATGCCGACCATCTGACAAATTTGGCCAATAAAAGGTAAGTGAGTTCACACTTTGCTTAGAAAAAACTAGATTTTTCTAAGCCATTTCAAGCTAAGTCCTGTTCACACTTGCTACAAGGATGGCATGTTGTATAAACTGGAAAAATTATGTGTACCTCATGAGCATAGGGAGTCTCTTTTGAAAGAGGCTCATTCTACTCTCTACGAAGGACATTTTGGCAAGCATAAAACTCTTCATCACCCTTAGAGATTCTTATTTTGGCCTCACATGTAGCGAGATGTTCTTCAGTTCCTATGACAGTGTGTTGTATGTAACCGTTCTAAGTCTTATAACAAGAAATTGGGAATGAGCATGCCTTTACCCATTCGTTCTCATCCTTGGGAAATCATTTCCATGGACCTTTTGAGTGGTTTTCCGATGACAGTTAGACAACACGATTATGTTTTTGTGGTTGTGGAACGATTCAGTAATATGGCCAAATTCATTCCATGTCACAAGGCGAGTTCTGCACAGGATTTGGCCCAGATCTTCTTTGAGACAGTTTGACACTCATTTGGTCTTCCAACTAGCATTGTTTCTAATCACGACTCACATTTTGTGGGTCATTTTTTGAGATCTCTTTGGAAGATCTTAGGAGTATCCCTTAAATTCTCTAATGCTTATCACCCACAGACTGATGGGAAAATAGAGGTATTTAATCATACTCTTGTTCATATTTTGAGGATTCATCATCATTCCAATCCTACCAGATGGGATTTGAGCCTCACTCACATTGAGCACGCCTACAATAGAGCAGTTCACATTTCTACAGGACACTCTCCTTTTGAGACTTGTTTTGGATTTCAGCCCTTGGCTCCATATGAGTTGCCTTTGTCTTTGCCGCTTTTGCTACATTGCATAGTCAGAAGGAGTAAGATAAGGCTAACTCTTTTATACAACATTTGTAAAGTCTTGAATCCAATGTGGTTCAGATTCTATAGATGACTCAACAAAAATAGAGACAACATGTGGACCGACATCGCACTCCTCATCACTTCTAGGTTGGTGACAAAGTTTAATTTTATCTGGATAAATGGTGTTTTGCAAAAAAGACTCATAGCAAGATCAAACCTCTTCATTATGGTCCCTACACCATTGTTCAATAGATTTTTGAGAATGCCTTTCACCTTGATCTTTCGAATCATCTTGGCATTCATGGCGTTGTCAATGTTGATCTCCTAAAGCCATACTATGATTTTACCTTAGAATCTTCTCCAGCTATTAGTCATCCTATTGATGTGGTTCTAGATGCATAGCTTCCACTTCACACTGATACACTCTTTGATATGAAGACTTGATAGAATCGCCAGGGTACTTCTACTTCTTATCTGGTGGCCCGTCGTGGCCAGCTTCCACATCAGGCTCATTGGATTTTTGCTCATCTTCTATCCCGAGATTTTATCTCTTTGTTAAAAGCATTGAATTCTAATGATTCTTTTTTTGGGATGAATGATGAGGTTTAATATTAGCTTAGGTTTAATATTTTTTTATTTTCCTAAGTTTTATTATCGAAATGCTCTGCCGACATGTCTTGCCGACATGACTCGATACTTAGTTTGTTATGCCAACATGACTCGACATTGATCCTATGCATGTCGATATGTTTTAGCTTATTGCTCTACTGTACTATTATATTTAAACCCCTATAAATAAACATTATGCAGTTTTGATTTTAGTTCCATATTAGCAAGTTAAAGTTCTTGCTGTATTTGGTGATTCTCAACTTGTGGTTAATCAAATCAACAATGTTTATTAGAATCAGGATGAAAATTAAACCATATAAAGAGATTGTCACTCAGTTGTTGTCTTCTTTTGATCAGGTAACCAGAGAGTCTATCCCTAGATCCTCAAAATACCATGCAGATGCCATGGCTACTGCTACATCTCTGTTCCCCTTGGAGTTAGAAGATGATCAAGCTTTTATTATCATTCACCAACTCTAGGCACCAACATCTTTGAGTTCTTGTTTGGTTCCTTTAGATTTTTCTACCATCGAAGATACCTATATGAGCCTTGGTATAACGACATATTTAACTTCCTTAAATATGGATGGATACTCGAAGGTCTTGATCACAATCAATGTAAGATGTTATGCAAAAGAGATTGTTGATTCATTATAATTGGCAATACTTTGTATAGACATTCTTTTGAAGGTATTCTCTTATGATGTCTTAACTCCGATGAAACCCAGATCGCTCTTAGTGATGCTCATGAAGGTTCTTATGGATGCCATTTTAGCGGTAATGCTATTGCTAAAAATATCCTTCGTATGAGTTATTACTGGCCTTCCATAGAGAAAGATGCATGTGACTTTGTTCAACGTTGTGACAAGTGTTAGCATCATGATCATCTTCTTCATGCTCATTCTTAGGACCTTCAAGTTATCTCTTCCCCCTAGTCATTCTCCATGTAGGGATTGGACATCATAGGTAAGGTTAATCCTATGTCGTCGGATGGTCATAAGTTCATCATTACTGTGACTGAGTATTTTGCTAAATGGGTTGAAGCTATGCCTCTGGTTACGGTGACTGGAACTCAAGTTTATAAGTTCATCTTTAATCAAATTATTTGTATGTTTGGTATACCTTCGGTAATCATTTTTGACAATGAAACTCCTTTTAATAACAAGGATTCCCGTAATATCTATGCTAAGTATAAAATTTAGCACAGATGGTCGACTGTTTATTACCCTTAGGGTAATGGACAAGACGAATCATCGAACAAATCCTTGATCAAGATTTTGAAGAAGATGGTTAGTAAATCTGGTCATGATTGGCATGCCCAGCTTTACTCTGCCCTATAGGCCTATCGTACTAGTGTGCATACCCCATAGGGGCCTCTCCATATGTCTTGGTATATGGGTTGGAGGTAGTGTTCCATTTTGAGTTAGAAGTTCCCTCTTTGCACATCTTGTTGCAAGATGCTAATATTGGTGATGAGTATCGTGTAGACCACCTACACCAATTGGAGTTATTGGATGAGAAGCATATCCATGTATTAGAGCACTTACGAGCCTACCAAGAAAGGATCCAATGATATTACTCTAAGAAAGTTCACAATCATTCTTTTCAGATTGGGGACCTTGTCCTCAAAGAAAATCAAAATAATACTAATGCTCGTGTTGATCTTCAAGGTAAATTTCAGCCCAATTGGTTAGGTCCGTTTGTTGTGATGACTAAGTTTGTTTTAGGTGCTTATAATATAGCTTCTATGGATGGTAAATAACTTAAAGAACCAATGAATATAATGCATTTGAAAATATATTATGCTTTATTCTTCGCACTTACATAATATCTTGCATGGTTGCTTGTCATATTATGCATGGTTGCTTGACATATATTGCGTGGTTGCTTGTCATATTATGCATGGTTGCTTGACATTTTGTTCTTGCATCTTCTCTTGTCATAAATTGTATTGTTGCTTTCTCATGATTGCTTGTTCATATAGTTTTTTGGGATCTACGACAATGGCATGTAATGATACCTAGTTAGGATATAGTTCACATTTTTTGCACTTCCACTAGGGTTTTTATGCCTAGCAAATCCCCATTCTTTCTTCTCTCCTTGGTTTTTATTGTTCATTCTTCTAGCTCTCTTCTTTGTTGTATCCCTTGACTTTGCAAGTTTTACAATATTCACCATCCCTCTCCAAAGTCAAGGACTACAATTTTTCTTTAGGTATATCCTTGTATTTTGCATAATTCTTATTTTTCTTTTGTTTTCCTTGATCAGATAAGGATGTACACTCTATATTTTTTTTGTATACTTCCCCCCTTGAATTTTCACTAGTTGAAACTTCAAGCTGGGGACACACACACAATTACTTGATCCTCATGTTCTTCCTCTTATTTATTCTAGCACATGCACACACATATTGTGTTATGCTCATATTGCTTGAACCATTTATGTATTTATACACCCTATCCGGTAGTCCTCACATTACATACTTCATTAACTTCAACCTACATTGTAACACCCTATCGGGTTACGTCTCTCTTTTGACTCAGCGGGCTCAACATCCCATTATAGGATTAGCTCCTTAGCCATTGACAGTAGGCCTCGACATACATCCTAGTGGGTAATTGTCCTACAACAGTAATCAATGAGCAATCACCCATAGCGAGTTATGCTTCATCATTACGAGCAATCACCCATCACGGGTTATGCTCTACATTTGGTTCATTGGTCCATACATAGCGATTGCTACACCTCTAGAGGGTCTTCCACTCCATACATGGACCATATTTTGAGTATAACACCCTCTAGTCAAGGTTCTCATTTCTCATTATTCTTGATTTCAGATGATTGACCTTTAGATTTCTCTTCTTGTAAACTTCCTTTTTGTTATTTTCACCTTGTTTTCCTCTCTTCCTCTGTGCACTTCACATTTAATATAGTCCTATTTGTTGGTGTTTTTGCTTCTTCTTCTGTGTCAAATATTTGCGAGTTTTTATGCACTCATGGTATTTCATAAAAACTCGAGGGGGCTCCCTATTCATAGAGGCATTAGTGGTAGTAATGCCTTGCCTAGTATGCAAGAGTCCAGAGTGTCCTTTGTGATACCCCTCTTACACTACCCCTTTGCCCAAACTCGGCCACCATTTATCTATGTTTGTTGTTTTATTGTCCATAGGAGTCTACATATTTCTTTGATGTATTTACTTGGCCTTAAATACATAAAAAATGGGGCAAAATGTAGACACAAAAAATTAACCTACTAAGGTGAATAATTTTTCGTAGATGTCTTGTTTTCTCCTTAAAAACATAGGGTCATCTTTGAGCCAAATTTTACCCTACAAATTCTTCTCCATTTCTTCTAAATCCTATACCATTATATCAGGATCAAAAATATCTTTCCAACGGTATATGATATAACATATTTTGACTTTGTTTGACCCTTTTAAATGGATTAAAATCGCATGGGGGTCCAATAGGTGTGACATCGCGTCCCACTTTTATGGGGCATGTTTTTGTTGTTTCTAATTTATTTTATTATTTTTGGCCCTCTTGGATGACTTTTTAAACCCACCCTAGGGTTTCTTGGCATCGGTTATGTGTTTATTTGACCTGCCTATTTGCCTATAAAAGGAATATCAAAATCAATTTTTAATAACAACATGAACACTGCTACAAACATAAAATCATGAACTCACGAACGACGTGCTCTTGCTTATGATATGATTATTCTCAGCTCCTTTCTCGCTGCTTCTTCTTCATTGTGTGTTTCACTACCGGATTTGATCTACATTGCGTAATTTATTTTCGGCTTGGTGGATCCATTGGTGTGAGCTTGGTAAAAGACAAAGTACCTTTTGTGGAGGCTCTCATATTCTTCTCGTTGTTACCTCAACATCCGTCAAGCACTATATTATTTTTCTTATATTTTTATTTCTATCTTTGCATCATCATTAAAAGCATTTAGTAATTAGGATCTCTTTGTTATTTTTATGCATTGCTTCTATTGATTACTATAAAACGTCGCTCAACATATTCTTTGCATGTTATTTTGCATCCTAGGATTCGTCTGGGGGCAATTTTTCTGATCTGTCAATTTCGTTAATTACATTTACGTATTTTTAACATAACAACATATTCTATTTCTATTTTTACTATTTCTATACATTTATTTTATGTTTAAACTCCAAAGGTCAATTTTTGATTTTATTTGCAAAGGTCATCTAATTGGACCTAGGGGGCTTGACTGTTGTGCCTCCAAGGACTCTCTTAAAGTGGCCTAATCACGCCCCCTAATGTTAATCAAACATTTTTCTAGTCCATTATTTGTCTTTACAAGAACATATTTATTTTGACTTCACTAGGACAAGGAGAATTAAAGCTTGGGTCAGCCATCGATTTGAGTTAAGTGATTTTGTTCTTATTACTATTTTTTTAATCTACATTCTTAGGCATCTGAATATTAAAAAATATATAGTTTGCATTCAGGTTAATTCCTACATATTTATCTTTAATTAATTCTATTTTAATTAATTAGTTAATTATGTTTTAATTAATTAGTTAATTCTATTTTAATTAATTAGTTAATTTTGTTTTAATTAATCAGTTAATTTTGTTTTAATTAATAAGTTAATTCTATTTTAATTAATCAGTTAATTTTGTTTTAATTAATTAGTTAATTTTGTTTTAATTAATCAATTAATTATGTTTTAATTAATTTGTTAATTATGTTTTAAAAACTGCTTGAAACAAAACCCTAGGTTAGCCTCAATCAAAGAAAAGAATCATATTAGGTTAACTCTTGTATTTTGTATATCTTGTATTCTATATTTGTCTATATTTGTATTCCATTTTATTTTGTACTATTAGTTAATTTTTGCTTTGTTTATATTTCCATTTAATTTTTGTTAATATTATTATTTGTCTTCTTAGTTTAAAATTAGTGAGGCCAAACCTAAGTTGTTTGTTTAAAGTGAACACATTAAAACTTTTCTTGTATATCCTGAGGAGTCTCCTTCTCTTGTATCCTACAAAGGACTTGGAGCGAGTCCTAAAACCGTTCTTGGTGAACCTCCAATACTTGTTTAGCTAACCAAGTGTAGAGTACAACATACCCCCACGGTTTGCCCCTACAAAAATACTCCTTCCTAGTGGATCTAGGTCTCCTATTTTTTCAGGGAATCATACGTGGTAAGGCAGTTTTACCCCTCTACAACTAGTCCCTATTCTTCACTAGTAGTTTTGGCTCGTCGTAAAGACAATTCTTGGCATATATCCAGATTTTCATCCCATCAACAAAATCACCAGCAAGGATAAATTCTCTGTACCTGTCATTGATGATTTACTAGATGAACTACATGGTGCAATTTTTTTTACAAAATTGGATTTACATTCTAGGTTTCACCAAATTAGAGTTAGGGAGGAGGATATTCCTAAAACAACTTGTCGTACTCATGAAGGTCATTATGAGTTCATGGTCATACCTTTTGGTCTAACTAATACCCCATCCGCATTCCAAAGTCTCATGAACCATGTGTTTCGTCCATTCCTTTGTAAATTTGTCCTAGTCTTCTTCGATGATATACTCATATATAGTAAATCATGGAATAATCATTTGTTGCATGTGGGAAGGGTTCTTCATATACTACACAAGGAATTTCTTTTTGTTAAACACTCTAAATGCTCTTTTTTTGTTCAAGAAGTTGAGTACCTAGGTCATATAGTTTCTCAAGAAGGTGTTAAAGTGTTTTTTAAATAAGATAAAGGTAATTCAAGATTGACCCTTACCTAAAACAATCAAGAAACTTCATGGATTTTTGGATCTCACTGGCTACTATCACAATTTTATGCATAACTATGGTAAAATTATAGCTCCTCTCATAACTATTACAAAAAAGGATGCTTTACATTGGTCAGAAGTAGCCACTCAAGCCTTCGAGGCTCTCAAAGAAGCAATGTGTACTACTCTAGTATTGGAAACTCTGTATTTTCACAAACCATTTGTGATCGAATGTGATGCTTCAGGAATAGGTATTGGGGTAGTATTAATGTAGGAAGGTCATCCCTTGGCATTCAAAAGTAAACAACTCTATGGAAATATTTTGGAAAGATCCACATATGAGAAAGAAATGTTGGCTATTCTACATGTAGTGGGAAAATGGAGACACTACTTAATCAATAACCATTTCATTATGAAAATCGATCATAGTAGTCTCAAGATTTTTCTTGAACAATTATTTTCTTATCTAGAATAAAACAAGTGGTTAACAAAATTGTTGGGATATTATTTTGTTATCAAATATAAGAAAGGGAAAGAAAATGTGGGAGCAGATGTATTATCAATAAAATATGAATATGAAGTGGTTATTAATGCTATTTCAGGTCCTTGTTCCCAATGGGTATCTCAGCTACAAGAAGAATGGTTGTCTAATATATAAACTACTCAAATAATTTAGGATTTGTTGTTGGGTTCATCCAAGCATCCTATTTTTTCCTATGAGGACAAGGTGTTATGAAGAAATAATCACATTTACATTTCACACGATTCTACAATCAAGTCAAGGATTATAGATGAATCCGAATAGGACATTCAAGTTTTTTGAAAACCTATATGCGGATAAAAAAATTCTTTTTTGGAAAGCATTAAAAGTAGAGGTCAAAAAATGGGTGGCTGAATGTGAAGTATGCCAACACAATAAGGGAAAAATAGTCAAATCACCAGGATTGCTTCAACCATTATCTATTCCATATCATCAGTGGGAACATATTTCAATGGATTTTATTGAAGGTCTTCCTATGTTAGAAGGCAAAATAGTAATTTTTGTGGTAGTAGATAACCTCTCCAAATATGCTCATTTCCAGGCTCTATAACATCCATTTTTAGCAAGTAAAGTGACTAAGGTATTTATGGACTCAATTTTTAAATTGCATGGTACACCAAAAAATATTGTAAGTGATCGTGATCCCATATTTACTAGCAATTTTTGGAAAGATTATTTCATCTTAGCGGTACCAAATTGAATATATCCTCTGCATACCATCCATAAACAGATGGCCAAACTGAGGTAGTTAACAAATATTTGGGTACCTATCTAAGATATTTTATTCAAGCTAAACAATATCAATGGAGTCATTGGCTTTCCTTGGACGAATGGTGGTACAACACTTCATATCACTATTCCACTAAGATGTCTCCATTTGAAGCATTGTATGGAATTAAAGCACCAAAAATAACAGATTATGTACCAAGTTCTTCCAAAGTGGCTCAAGTAGATGATTGGTTCCAACAACGACAGTCAATGCTCAACATTATCAAAGACAACTTGGTCCAAGCACATAATTGTATGAAGCAGCAGAAAGACTCACACCATTCAAAAAGAAAATTTAATACAGGTAATATGGTGTTCCTATGTTTGCAACCCTACAAACAATTGTCATTAAATATCAAGAGCAGACAAGATTTGGCCCTTACAAAATTGTGCATTGCATTGGAGAAGTGGCATATAAGCTAGAACTTCCTCCCTAATATTGTATACATCCAATATTCCATGTTTCCTATCTCTATAAGGTGATTGGCTAGAAAGTACAATCTCAATCATAATTACCATTACTCTATGAAGAAGGACATATATATCTCCAGCCTGAAGCAATTTTACAAAGCAGAACACGTATGCTGAGATCTTGTCACATCCAAGAATTACTCATCAAATGGTAGGACCTACCTGAAGAAGATCCTACATGGGAACCTAAAAGTATTTTCCATACATTTATAGCTTTGAGGATAAAGCTTTCTAAGGATGGGAGCCATGTTATAATACAAACATAGTGTTAGCTATGTTACAAAAATATTATTTATTATTAACATGTAAGGTTGCTTTAGTTTTTTTTATCTTCCATCATAAAATCTATTCATTTGTGAAAGCAGAGGATTGTGCCCTCCGAGTGGTGAGGACCAACCCTCCTTAAGTAGTAAAATTCATTAATAATTGCTTCATTATTTTCCATAAATTTATTGGTCTTTCTAATTGTCTTTTTGGTTGTGGATATTGCGTTGAATTAGTATTTGTGGAAAATGATTAAACTCTAACATCAATAGTAAAGGCAGGAAGTGGCTTCCATGATATGAGCTATTACTATGAGGTCATTTATATAGGAAGATAGATTCCTTGGCCAACACTCTACCTAGTTGTACAAGGGGATACCTTACACATTACAACTTGCACAATGATACTTGTGTATTTATTACATTACTTAAAGTAACTAACTAACTTCCTCCTAAATTAATCTCCTACTCTAACTATATACCAAAGGTGGTACATTTACATGACCCAGATGATATAATATATTCTAACTCTAACAAATTCTGATTTTAGGGTGTAATTTAAACATTAATCTACTATACATTAGCAAGTTAGTTATCCTATTCTTGATAATTTTTATGGTAAATTGTATGTAAAAGTAAGATTCTAGGCTTTCTACCTTTTTATTATGATCTTGAAATAAATTTAAAGAGATATTCTAAATCTTAAAGCAATGGAGTTCATATTCATCAAAGTAAAGTCTCAAAATATCAGTCTAAACTACTATAATCTAATCAATTATCAAATAAAATCAAAAGGAAGGGGTAGAAAAAGAAAAAAATTTAGCCATTGTGATCTTGAAGACTTGTAATGAATCTATTGCATTAGCCAACTCTGAATAAACCTGTCTTAGGTCAATCAACTTTCACATAATCTAAACTAGATGGTTTCATATTCAAAGGGAAAGGGTACAAAATACTAAAATTAACTCAAATGCAACCACCATCATCATGCACATATTACACCAAGAATCATAGTACTTTGCATTGCATAAAGATATTAAAAAAGGGACATTCTCAAGATTGCTTGATATAGATGATTACATTTATAGATTTCCATGTACAATACCAAGGGTGTAGACATCCACCAAATACTAAAGAGAAAATAAAATGCTAAAGTCTATTGTTAACATTGGAATCTGATGACCTTTTAGAATAGGGTTTTCATGGCTATTTATAGCCTTACAATTCAAAATTTCTCAGTGATCTACAACTCTATTGATCTAGTTCGCATTTGATGATGTATCATTATATAAATTTTCTTGATCTTGATCTATAAATTTCAATTATGGATCTTGCAAATTCCTTGGAAGCATCTCCTTCAAGCTAAGTGAGTTGACTTGGCATGCACCAGGCGGTCTAAAATCAAGTCCAAGTTGAGTTTACCTTTATTTCTTCCCTCAACTCTCACTTTTCCTTATTTATAAACCTTCATATTTTTTGGTTCCATTAATTGCAACACAAAAGAAAAGCATATATTATTTTATATTTATATTTGGCAAAATATTATTTTAATATTAATGTTTTAAAATATTATTTTATTTATTTATCTTTATTAATTTATTTTTAAGGTTTAATGTCTTTTAATTTTAGGTTCAAATTATTATATTTAACATTAATATTCCATTTTAATTTGTAATGCCAAATTATTAATGTTAATATTAAGGTTTTCATGATTAATTACAATTCAAAGTTTTAGGGTTATAAAATTTGAATTAAAAATGAGGGGCTCAAATGAATGGGCAAAAATGTTGGACAATTAAATGAGTAGGGGGAAATGAAGGTTCAAAATGGGTATGTGGAATTATTTTTGGTGATGTGCAAATGAAATGTGACCCTACAATCTAGTTGGCTAAACCCTTATCTCAAAACCATGCTCCACATTTTGCTTCTAAACTATTTTGACCATTTTGACCATTATATAGAGTCAGATCATGACCATTGGCTTATTTCTCTCTGCTTTGTATTAAAACCATGATTTCATTTTTAAGTTTGGATTGGTTTGACCATTTTGACTATGGCTTTGAGATGGCTCATGACCATGATCAAAACTTGGAATTTTTCCTTGTTGACTAATTTGACCATGGCTTTGAGATGGCTTGTGGCCATGATTAAATTTTCTAAATTATTAAGTTTAACAATTTTGATCATGACCTTAAGAAAGCTCATAGTTTTGGTAAATCTCGTGATTGTGGGTCATTTTTATTTAAGCCTTTATTCATGGTTTTTATCATGGCATGATCAACCTCGCAGCCATGCTTGAAATTTGAAAATTAAAGAATTGGCTATTTTTTATCACAACATTGAACAAGATTGTGGTCAAAATTGAAATTTAAAAATTAAAGAATTGGCTATTTTCTAACATTGAGCAACCTTATGACTAATGATATTTCTTTATTTATTGATGTAATATCATCAGTTGATTAATGCCATGGTGAATGAATGTCATCCATCTATTTAAGAGTTGCTCGAATGATAAACCTCTAAGGGAGTAGATTAATATTAGGCTAATTTTGATTTTTTAATAAATATCTCCAAAGCCTAGCAAAATAAAAGGATTAAAGCATATATTAAATTTTAAAGGAAATATTGTTTGATTATGGTTTACATGTGACCACGATGCCTTTTCAATTTATACTTTCTTTAACAATGTTTATCGTGGCTTTGAGCAATCTTATCGTGGCTCTTTCCCAACTTATGTCTTCCTTGACCAAGCTGAGCATGACTTTGAGATGGCTCACAACTACAATTAAAATCTAGAAAATAATTGATTTGAATAATATGATCACAACTTTAAACAAGCTCATGGATTTGAGATTTTATTTGCATGGTTTTGGGTTATTCATTTCTTTATTTTTCATATTTCATTCTAAAAGCATAAGAATAAATTTTAGACATTACCAATAGCTTAGAACTCATTTTATAAATCTGAGAATGAATTCATTTGACTAGAAATAAAAACGTATTGCTCAAAAATTAATTCATTATGCTAAAAATTAATCTTAATAGCTTTAGGAACAAATTTTACTCTCTAAAATTAATTTTCAAAAGTTAGGAGTTAAAATCTTTAATTATGTAGAAATAAATTTGCAAGCCCCAAAAATGAAATTTATTTATTGAAAATGAATTCCAGTCATTTAAAAGTTGTTCTTAATTCATTGAAATGATTTTAAAATGCTTAGAAAATATTTTAAAATTACCTAGGAGTGAAGTTTATTTCATTTGAACATTAGGGTTGCAGAAATTACATTGTTGATAAATTTAAAAGTGGTGAGCTAGCAAGTGGTAAGAAAGTGATTGAAAGGAAACAAACCTAGGGCATATTTATACTCATTAGAAAGATTATTTAAGACACATTCCAATGGAGAATGAAATTTATGTGATCAAAACCATTAAAATTAAATCAATTGAGTTAAAATTTAATTTTTTAGAAAATATTCAATGCAAGCAAACTTAAAATATAGATGTAAGAAAATATAAAAAACTCAAGTGGGCCTTGAATTAGGGTGGGTTGTGCACTAACAACAACAAATTGTGACTTTTATAGAAAATGCTCATGAGAATTTTGTATAAAGAACCTAGCTTGAAATAAATGAAACTTAAACTAGCAAAATGCAAACCACTTAGCAACATTCAAGAAAGATGAAGTTATAAAAAATTAACTGAAAATAGATGTTCCATTTACCTTATGTTAGTGTGTGCTTCGTATGTTCATTCATTATTCTTGAATCAATTAGAATTGTATCATTTGGTTTGAAATTAGAATATTAAGGATATCACCCATGAAGATATTCCTTTGAATTGCTCCAAAACTAGTCAAGCATCATAGCTCTGATGGAGATGACCTTGATATCTTATGGATATTGCTCTACTATTTGTTAGGAATTTATAGCCCTAGTAAAGGTTGTCTAGGTTACCCAAGCACTTGATTCAATTTGAATTATTATTATTTTTTCTTCTTGATCAATAAATATTTAAATCAATTGCAAACTTTATACATGCTTTTTCCAAGGATGACTGCTAAATAATATGATTCATTAATTTTAAATTTCACCTAATATCAAACAAGTCATTCATCCTCAATTACTTTAACACATTTACCTTTAGAGGAACTAAAATTTGATTACAGTTTGCACCACAAAAATTAATGGAAGAAAGCATGACTATGCACAGTGCAAGTGGTAACTAAAACAAAAATTACAAAATAAACTTCACAACAAAAAGGTCTAACTAATCAAACAAGAAAAATTAAAAATAAACCAAAATCAAATAAAGAAAAATAAAATATTAAACACTAATCATGATAACAAAATTGAAGTGCTAATAAATCTAAAACAAAAAAACTATGAACAAAATAAAAAATTTACCTAAAGAAATAAACAAAAGAAAGTGTAAAACAAAACAAACTATAAGTGCTAATAAAGGTCTAACTGTGATTGAATTTCCCAAGATCCTAGAAATGGTTATGATATTTTAGGAGATGCATATAATGAAAAGCATAATGGATTTCATGAGCCTTATCCCATAGTAAAACCACAGCTAAAAGCGTGAAAACTTTTATTTTCCCTCACTCACCCCACTAACTTGATTTAATCTCATCACCACTACCATACTTAGATTTTGTTTCATCAGACTTAAAGGTCCATAACTATTATTCAATTAATTTTTCTCTACTCTTTGAGGTGTATATTACTGAATAATTATCTTCAGTTAAAGCTTCCACTACCATAGTGTAAAATCTCATTGTTAGATTATTATTATCATTCTTTTGGTTAGTAATGAGTTTCTTCAACCTTGACCCTATTTGTAAACGCATGGTTGCCATATAACTATTCATTGATTTAGACAAATTATATTTGAGTAGAATTTTATATGCATCTATGATATCTACCATATGATGCTCACTATAATTTTGTATCCCAATTTTAGTAGTTAATTGTTTATGAACATAATTCAGTGCCTCAATCACATCTACTTTTGTCTTGTCTAATGTAATAACATATGGTATGTCATTACCAAATACCCTTAATTCCATGAGGCAGTTATGTAATATTTTACCAAAAATTATAGTATTTAGAAGGAAATGTCGGGATTCTATCTATTTTGTGTTTACATCCACCAAAGCATGAGTAGATTTTATAGTTTCTTCTTTCTCAAGCAACAAATTATTATGATTAGTCAACTAAACTATCTCAATCAAAGGACTATTTTCCTTGGCTTCATTAAGGTCTTCGATAAAATCATATCCAAGATTATTTGGTTCTAGATTCTTCTCTATTTTTTGTATAAGGATCTTTAGGTGTGATAGGAACTTTAAGGTCTTGCACCTCAGGTGGGATGGAAGTTTCTCTAGGAGATGTAGAAGAAATCAGTAATTCCTCTTTTTTATTTTGAAGAATATAATCATTATCCTTCTAAAATTGTTGGTGAGCTTTCACTTCTCCTTCTATGTCTTCTTTAAATTCATCTTCAACCATTTTAGATTATTCATATTTTTCAAAAACTAGGATTGTCCTTGTATTTTGATCAACTTGATTCCTACAATACTCATTAGAGGGTACTAACTCCAAAAATTTTATCGTTTTCTAACCAGTATCTAAAGTATTATTTGTTTTTGAATAGTTAGTTTTAACAAAGTCAAAATCGATGAAATATATTCCAAGATAATTGGAAATCAATTTCGAGCATGTAGAAGTCATTTACCAGCAATATAATGATTGTTGCCAAGCTGTTATAATGTATTTTCCAGCAATACAATTAATTTAGGGCCCTCAAGAATCATTTCCTAACATGTAAAAATCAATTCCAGACCATGTGAAAATTCATTCCGGGCCATACAAAATTAATTCTCGATACAAGTTAATCATTTTTGAACACTGAAGAATCATTTTTAGATTAATGAATTTTAATTCCCAATGATGAATTTGCATCTCCAGGTTTCAAAAATTTGTTTTTGATAATTAAAAAGTTAACTCGAAATCATTGAAAAAATCAACTTAGCCAATTAAAATTGCTTCTAAGCAATTTAAAAAATTAATCTTGGCTATGTGGAATTCATTTTGAGCAATATAATTTTTTTGAACTATTACAAGTATTTTCCTGAAATCATTTTCAAGCTTGAAAAATCAATGTTGGATAGTGAGAAATTATTCACAGTATTAAAATAGAAAATGTGGGAATATGGAAGGTGTAGAGTCAATATGCAAGGTTAAACCCTAAATTTTTCCTAAGTGTAGATACAACCAGAAACAATGTACCCTACCGAAGCCCGGAGTGGTGCAAAATGTCCAGCAAAAGTTTGTACAACCGAAAATAATTTACCCTACCGAAGCCCGGAGTGGTGCAAAATAATTTACCCTACCGATGCCCGGAGTGGTGCAAAATATCCGGCCCATACCAAAGAGCAAGTTTAATTCTTTTTCCAATATGCAAAGCTGACTAGAAATAATGTACCCTATTGAAGCCCGGGGAGGTACAAAATATCTGGTAAAAGTCTTTGTACGACTGGAGTGGTGCAAAATTTGTGACCCACGCCAAAGAGCAATTTTATGAGTTCTCTAAGTGCAAGGATGACCGGAGATAATGTAACCTACCTAAGTTTCGGACTGGTGCAAAATATCCAACACTTTGTCAAATCAAAATATTTGTCTACGTGTAAAAAAATTACCGGAACATTGGCATTGCTAATGTCATAAAAAAATTAATTAAAATCGGGCAATCAAAAGAAACAAGCATGCAAACATTAGTATAATTTTACTTGATAACTAAAAATTAGAAATGCATTGAGTGCTCGAAAGTGAAGGTAATAAAACCCAGCCATGAAATAAATAAACCACAATTAAAATTGTATCTGGCAAGACAAAATTAGACCATGCAATAAGAAATAAATTTTTGGAAATTAAAAATGTCATCCACAATTCAATGGGGTGAAAGCAATGAAACCCGAGAATGGAAAATTAAAGCTGACAATTAACAATGGAGCTCAACAAATTAAAATAAAGCCCCATAAATGGAAAACACAGATCAACAATTAAAAGAAGACATCCGGTAACTAAAATCTAAAATCGCACACTTTAATTAGACAAAAGACAATGAATCCTGCAATTAAAATTACACCTCAATATTAAAAGAAATTAAACTTGGTAATTTAAACTTTATTTGTTATTGAAAAGGTAAATGTGGATATCTAAATCTTTATCACGTTGGATCAAAAACAAATTGTGCAAAATAGTACCAAACACAAACAAAAATCTAAGGATACATATTACTCAAATTGTATCATGATGCTGCTGCATCATGCATCATGCTGCTGCATCATGCATCATGCTGCATCATTCATCAAACCATAAATACCTATTTCATATAACTAAGGATGATCCACCCAAGTGGGATGGATGGATGGATTAACTAATGAGGATACACAAATATATAGAATCATTACAATAGCTTTTCTTAACTATAGACCATATTTTTATATCTTCAAATCTATATTTTTATCCGGTTTGATTTCTTGGCTTGTTTTGTGCTTTTTGAGATATTTGGCAATTTTGCATCACCAACACATTCCCTCCTCTAATGCAAAAATGATAAAATATCCAACTTCATCTTTAGCTTCACATTCAAATACTGAAATCACACACAAAACTCTGCATTGTTCTTTCAACATAGCTTATGTTTTTGCTTTTTTTTTTTTTTGCTTCTTTTCTTCTTTTTTTCTTTGTTTACTTTAGCTTCCATACCCTGTTAAAAGTATGAAGCAACTAGGACTCAAATCTAGGACCTCCATCTCTTGAGGTTGCTCCATCGATGAGCTTTTGGCTCCTCCTTGAACCAACCTACGATTCAAATGTAGGAGTCTTATTCATTGCTCCAACATTCTCCCTAAGCCACATTGCAAGTGCTTGGGACTCCTAGCTTCAACACCAACTCTGAGATTTAAATTGGCTCTTAACTTCAACTCTTGATTTTGATGCTAACTTTGGCTCTGATACCATTTGTTGGATCGAAAACAAACTATGTAGAATAGTACAAAACACAAGACAAAAATCCAAGGATACATATTTCTCAAATTGCTACTACAAAACACATAAAATACTGCTGAAAATTATTTCTATTAAAAACCTCAATGCATTGTATCATGATGTTGTTGCACCATTCAACAAACCATAAATACATGTTCCATATAACTAAGGATGATCCACCCAAGTGGGATGGATGGATGGATTAACTAATGAGGATACACAAATATATAGAATAATTAAAATAGGTTTTCTTAACTATCTTTAGATCTATCTTTTTATCCTTTTTGCTTTCTTGGTTTTTTTTTTTTGCTTTTTTAGCTTTTTGGTAATTTTGCATCACCAACTCTAACATATCAAGCATTAAATAAGTAAGCATTCACACATAAAAAAAAAAATTAGACACATATAATATAGCTAAGACAATTGAAATAAAATCTTCTTATTGAAGGTTAAATAAATGTTATCCGACATTAGAAATTTAATATTTGATATTGGAAGTTGTATCCTACACTCATGAAATTAGCACCCAGTAAATGAGAGCTACTGAGATTGATGCTCGAAGAGTGATGAAATAAATACATAATTTAAATCCAAAAAATATATTGATGCAATGTTGAAGGTCATTTGATATTGAAAATAAATAAATAATGAATTAAATCAGCCATTGATGAGCATGTGATATTTTTTTTACTTTCAAAGTTCAAATAATTTTCTCTTTTGGTTTTACAAGAAAGGGAAGGATATCATGAAATATATAGTGAGCTGAGACCAAATTATATTGACTTCAAATGTGTGACAACTTAGCAAGAAAGATACATTGAACCTGATCTAATTCCAGACCACTGGTGCACGATAATTTAGACCTTCTAGAATACCATGATTAGCTGCCTATATGATTAAACTACCCAATATTCAAAGATAGGCTTCTAAGACAAGATCAAAGGTTGAAATTAAAGATCAAGATCAAGGAGAATTTTAGACTAACACATCATCTGTAGATATTTTATTCAAGTACAATTACAAAGCACTAAAGTACAATAATACAACACTAAAAATTTAAAATTATCATGCTTTGAATAGCCATTGATACCCTCTTCCAAAGGGTCAAATTCTACTTTTAGCGATAGAATTTTGCTTTATTTATAGATGGTACCAAATTATATTGACTTCAAATGTGTGACAACTCAACAAGAAACATACATTGAACCTGGACTAATTCCAGACCACTGGTACATGAAAACTCAGACCTTCTAGAATATGACGATTCAACTACCTAGATGATTCAACTACCCAATCTTTGAAGATACACTTCTAAGACAATATCAAAGGCTAAAATTGAAGATCAAGATCAAGAATAATTGTAGACTAACATGTCATCTACAAATAACTCACTCAAGTATAACTATAAAGCATTAAAGCACAACTATACAACACTAAAAATTTAAAATTGTGAATCTTTAAATAGCTATTGAGACCCTTATTCAGAAGGGTCAGATTCCACTTTTATTGATAGGATTTTTAGAATTTTTTCTTTCTTTGTAGATGATGGATATTTGCGCCCTTAATATTGTACCTTGGAGATTTAGTCTTGAAATCACATAATGTTAGCAAATATGAGAATTTAATGATTGAACATATTTATCAATGCATTGATTTGTGCTACAATGATCATGGTTGTGATATGATTAATAATGTATCTTGACAAAATTTAAGGTGGCAAGCCTAGAATCTTGCTTTCTTGGAATTCATATTTGGTAATATGCTAAATAATTGAATCAGATCTATGTGTCTTAAAGGCTAGATAGTGAATTAAACACTCACCCTTGTAATAGTTATATAGAACCCTAAGTTATCCATATGCCTTCTATTTTCATTTTGGATTTAAGACTTGACAATAACACACCTTATCACCCGAACCTTGGGGGATCAATGTTCCCTTTCAAGAGAGAACAATTGTTGTTCTAACCATTGGTGTATGTTGGAAATTGGGTTGATGTATCACTCAACACTCACAATCATGATTGAAATTCAAAAATTAAATAATTGACCATTTTTTATCACAATATTGAGCAAGCTCATAGTCACACTTTTTTATTTATGTAATACCGCATGTTGATGAAGGCCATGGTGAATGCATGTAATCCATCTATTTAAGAGTTTATCTAATGTTAAAACTCTAAGGGATTATATTAATCTTAGGTAAATTATAAATTTTTAATAAAGACCTCCAAACCTTAGTGAAATAAAAATATTAAAGTACAAAATTAAATTTTAAAGGAAATCGAGTTTGATTACAGTTTTGAGCACATTCACAACTATGATGCCTTTGCTATTTATACCTTCTTTGACAATGTTGATTGTGGATTTGAGCAAGCTCATGGTCATGGATATTTATTGACTTATGTCTTCCTTGACCATGCTAACCACCACTTTGATATGGCTTGTGGTTGTGATTAAAGTCTTGTCAATTATTGAGTTGAACAATTTGATGGAGACTTTGAAAAAGCTTGCGGATTCAGGATTTTATTTGTGCAATTTCAAGTTATTCAATTCTTCCTTTCTAATATTTCATTGTAAAAGTATAAGAATAAATTCTAGATATTAGAAATGGCTTAGAACTTATTTTCTAAAGTCTGAGAATGAATTCAATTGCTTAGAAATAAAATTGTATTGCTTGAAAATGGAATTCCTCGTGCTTGAAATTAATCTTAATAGCTTCAGAAGTAAAATTAATTATCTAAAATCAATTTCCAAATTCCGGGAATTAAATTTTTTTACTATCCAAAAATAAATTTGCAAGCCCCAAAAATAAAATTTTATTGCTAAATGAATTTCAATCATTTAAAAAAAGTTGTTAATTGCTTGAAATAATTTTAAAATGCTTGGAAAATATTTTAAAAGTTCCTAGAAAATAAATATATTCCATTTGAAGTTTAGGGTTGTAGAAATTACATTGGTGACAAATATAAAATTGGTGAGCTAGAAAGCAGTAAGAGAGTGATTGAGAGGAAACAAACCTAGGGCCTATTTATACTCATTAGAAATATTATTTCAAAAAAAAATCCAATGGAGAATGAAATTTATGTGATTGAAACCATTAAAATAAAATCAATTGAGTTAATATTTAATTTTTTTAGAAAATATTCAATGCAAGCAAAAATAAAATTTTAAAGTGGGTCCTTAATTGGGGTGGGTTGTGCATTGGCAACAATAAAATATTTTCTTTAGTATGTATTAAATATAACTAGATAGAGTTCCTTATTAGAATGATCACATTTTGATCTTTTATTCATAAAAATTTCTCTTTTTACTCAATATTAATGTTTTTATAGAATAAAAAAATTATCTCAAAACCTTTAGAAAAAATTGTTATTAAGGAGTGAATTTTAATTCAAGGATTAAATCCATTTTTTTATCTTGAGAAATTGCTCTTTAAGGAATAAAATTTCTTTGTAACTACTTAGACAAAATTTTGATTGAATTCATTAAAATAATTAAGTGATTTGTTCCTGGTATGTGAGAAATTGTTGATCTACAACATAGAATACATCCATGAAATTATATTTCAATATTATAAGAAATGGAATGAACTCTTTCAACCTCCAAATTTAAGCTAGATCTCCACTAATCTAGTTGAGTTAAAATTAATCTAATGCAAATAAATTAAATCTAGTGGGAAAATGGATGCATGCAATAAAAATTTAATAAAAGAAATAAACTAATTCACCATAGCAAGATTGGTGTTTATCCAATGGTAACAAATTAAAGTGACCAAATAAAATTAGTGTGATCAAATCTATGTATAAATTGTAAAACTTATAGTGAAGATTCACTATAGTGTGCAAATTCTACTTTCAGAGGTCATTTTGACCAAAGCACCTACCTAAAGATAAAATAAAGGGGCCCAACACCCCTATTACTTACAACATAGCTAAATCCACAAGACCATCCAAGATACAACCATAGAGGAATCACCATCACCAAATAATTATAACCCTAAGGTTGCCTTCACCAAATGCTATAGCTAAACCACTAGATTGATTCATGACTAACCACTAAGCATTTTCAATGGTATCTAAGAAAAGCTTCAATGAAATTAGTAAACCTAGAGCCTTTTCAGTGGAAACTAATAGGCCACTACTTTTAGTGAGGTTCTAGCCATCTATGATCCATGGATTTCTCCTCCGTATGGTTGAGGGGGACCCATGACCTAAATTTTCTCTAAATTCTTGGTTGATAAAATTAGAGGGAAGACTAGGATCATTTAGAGTGATCCAGTAGGAGGAAGGTCGTAGGAGATCTCCATTTTCTAGAAGATTGTGAGGCCTAAAAGACTACCTAAATCCTATCACCTTATAGAAATACAATTTGTAGGGATCTTGGCTATGTTTCATGGTTTCTTGGCCCCTGCAAGGTCTAACCTAAAGGGCATGATGGGGAGACAATAAAGGTATAATAGGAGAATACCATCCAAATTTAGGTACCATATCCCCTTAAATAAAAAGTAGCACCCATTACCTTCACTAGATGCATTGAAGGAAATATTTACTAAGGGAACCTACTATTGGTGTGGATGAGCTAGAATTCAAATACTAAAACATTGGACCAACTCAATATGATAGGATGTAAGTGGAATGAATGAAAATCTATTCCTAGTCCTAACATCCTATAACCAAATGCAATTTCCCAGGTGGAATTGAAAGCATTAATTCAATATCAAAGAGTACAACCCAAGGGGCATCATATGTTCAAGAAATTAATGATGGATGGTCATGACCATCTAATCATGCAAATTGTTTGCAAGTGTTCACTTGACTTGTCATGGTGTGGTAGGGTATTATTATTTTATTTGGTGTATCACCACCCTTAGATAGACTAGATAGGCTTTTCGTTTTGCATTTTACTTTTCCTTTCATTTACTTTTTTATTTCCTTTCCAACAATTTATGTTTCTTGCCTTTACCACTTTCCTTCATTTCTATTTTCCTCATAGATATCCCATATAGTAGGACCAAAATAAGAAAAGTGGTAAAGATCATGTTCAGATACAAGGATATAGTCTTGGGTAAAAAACCCTAAAGGTCATCTAATAGGAGCCATGTCCCATGCTCTCCTAAAGTTTCTAGGACTAGAAACCCCCATGCAAGGTATAACGCACCAGAAACACGTACTTGAAGGAAGGATCAAGGACTAAATACTACAATCATGTGAGATCATGAATTCTAAGAATATGTGGGGGTTGCATCTAACCCCCAATAATTTAGACTGGCACACTTAGTGGGACCTAAACTTAAAAACATCTATCCATTCATCAAGAAGTCAAACCATGATTTTGATCATCAATTTTTTGAAGCACTTTATAAATTCACTTAGTGAATTTACTACTAAATAAGAATACAAAACAAGTTGCCATCCCTAGACCAATGTTGCAATGGGAAACTTTGTTTGGCCAACAATATCCTCCACCTAGAAACTCCACTACTATAAATAAAATCCCAAAGTCATCGAGAAGAGCACAAATCCAAGGTCATGATGAAATCCTCTTCCCCAACTAACAAATAAAAATAAAATATTCAAGCAAAGGTATGGTTGAAAGTATTCTAACATGGAAGAATCAAATTCCCTTGCTTATTTTAGTCCCCCATCAATATTTGGATCTAGTTCTCATAGAATCTCTAAATTCCTTACTAGAATTTACTAGAGAAAGTGCAATCACCATGTTGAAGCACTCGCAACATATGGATACATACTATGTCACACACAACATCAAAAATTATAATATAGTCCTTAGGCTACTGGTGGTATCTCTTAAAGGAAAGGCTTGGATATGGTATGTCTTCTAGACCGCACAGTCAATAAGGGATTGGGAATAGTTGGCCACCTAGCTAATTGATGATTTTATTGAGGAAGAACTCCAATTTTTGGATTACCTTATCAACATCAATACAAAGTTTTGGTTAGGCAATAGAGGAATTCAATGTCTAGTTCCATAAAACCTGGTAAAGAATCCTAGAAAATATCAAACCTTCCCTAGGTATCGCACTCATATTTTATCTTAAGGATTTATATTTAGAGATTTCCATAATGATAAAATCCAAATGGGAAATGATTTCCTTGTTTCTTATTAGATCACCCTAAAAGTAGAATATGATCTCATTCTAATGGAAAAATTTCCCCTAATTCTCCCAAAAACCCTCTCTCCTCTAAGCCCAATCCAAATCCCTTCCCTTTTCCATTCAAGTCCCAATATCTTCCATTATTTTCTAGTGAAAATTATTCCCAAAGAGGACCTAGTGTCATGTTACTACCCAGTTCCAAAGGCCCATTTTAAATATTAATTTTTTGAGAACAAGAAAAAATAAGAATCACCAAAATACAGGCAACTAATTCCCCAAATAAGAACCAAAACTAGATCTAATAAAGGTTTTAAGGAGGTTTTTGAGGAAGTAAATCAACTAAGCTATAACAGGTGTTAACTACCATGGAAGAACCAAAAATGAAATTATTGGATCTATCAAACAATGCTAGCACCAATATTTGATTTTTTCTGAGAAGCCTTAAGGTACAACCATAATACATGGTTGGGAAGGACCAATATCAAAAGGAAGGAAAGAAAGAAGAACCTACGTGAATAGGAATGAAGTCCTTCCACCTGACCTTAAGGTATAGAAGTAAGCTAAAGTAGAGGTGCTATATAGGCATAATTATTATCTCCTCTTTGCTAGACTGGTGGCTTTGGCATTAAAGAAAACCAAATGTTTGGCTAGGGAGGAAGCAAATTAGGTTGACAAAGGACCTAGCTTGGTAATCAAAATTCCATTGCAACACCACTATAACATCCTTCTAAGTCCTCATCAAACACTAGAATAAGATTTGAGAACCAATAAAACTCTAGAAGATCTACAAACTGGAATAAAAAGTGGGGATCTATTTTTATAGAGTAACAAGAAGCAAGGATAAAGGGAGACCACCCCGAAAATTTTGATGGAGGGATAAAGAGGGACCCAATTCACCGATGAAGGCACCCAACCCACAAAAATATGTAATGCAATATGGAAGCCAAGGAGGCTAATCCATTTTTATTGGATTGGTATAGGATAAATTCTTGGTTCCAAGGAAGACTTACTTGCCCCAATGGACCTTTTTACAAAAAAGGAAAAATATATTTTTTTAGACTTACCAAATTTATGCAGATTATGAGGAAATTTAGATCCACAAAAAATAAATTAAATTTGCATGAGATAAAAGCACAAATTTATTTGGATCAAGGCATCTAATAGCCCCTCAATATGAATGGATGTACTTTGGATTAGTATAAGGACAATTTCCATACTTAGGCAATGGAAAAATTGGAATATGATGATGTTCCAAAATTCTAGGCATGAGGGAATGAGTCTTTGTGTGACCACCTATCATGATTTGACTAGAAAAATGGATGTGGATCTTAGAATCCATCCAAGGGATGTCGCCTATAAAGCAAGGTGTACCTTACATTTGTCTCCACAAACTCTTGAGTGAAGCTACCCAAAAAACCTCCCAATTTTGAGCACACACCATTGCTATAGAAGACTTAGGATTTTTCCAAATAAGACATCATGCCCAATGAAAAATGAACCTTTTATTGGTTTCATAAACTCCTACTAGAAGGATTTTCTATTGTGAGTCACCAAAATTGTAGTGAATATTCACTATAGTAGAAAATCCTACTTCCAAAGGTGATTTTTACCAAAGAACCTATCTAAATAAAAAATAAAGGATTCTTAAACCCCTACTACTTATGATATAGCCAAAGAAAAACCATCATAACCAACTAATGATGAGCCTAAAACTCCCTGCACCATGTACCCTAGCTAAACCATTGGACCAATTCATAACTAGTCACTAAGCTTTTCTGCTAGTAGCTAAGAAGAGTTTCAATGAAAGTCATAAACCTACAACCTTTTTTGGTGGCCACTACTTTTAATGAGGCTATTTCCTATACAAGATCTAGGATCATTCATTCATTTGGATAAGGTAGATCCAGGGATAATATTTTCTCTAAATTCTTAGGTGACAAAATTAGAGGAAACAATAGGGTTATTCAAAGCAACCCAACATGAAGAAGTTAATAGAAGATTTGTCTTTCTAAAAAGAGATTGGGACTTGAAGGACTACTTAATTCCTATCACCTTGGATAATTCCAATTTGTAGGGACTTTGGGTGTGCTTCATGATTTCTTGTCCCTTATAATGTCAAACCCAAAGGGTATGGTAGGGAGACAACATAAGGAACAAGAGCAGAGGGTTGATGAGGAATCTTAGACCTAGGGTCTAATTTATTTTTAGACCTAGGATAATGTAATTAAGACTTAGTCTGCACAATAATCAACGTGAGTTGTTTGTTTTCTCCGTTGAATAGTCTAGGTCTAGGTGTTTTTCTTTTTGGCATTTTAGGGCTTTCATTTTTAGCCTTTTCGGATTTGTGTACATAAATATTTGGAGTAGTTCATGATTTCTAGGATTACGGTTTATCTTTTTGGGCTTATTTAAGTCCTATGTTTTTTTAATAATACTCAGCTTCATATTTTCCATATCATTGGTATTGAAAGCACGAGATTCCGGGCAGAGGGAGCACTAATTATGCAACATAAGACGAAATGTAACGCTTTAATCCTATGCATAAAAACAAAGAAAGGAGACAATTTGAAAATGAAAGAAAATATGTAAAGAAATCATAGCCCTCTTTATTCAAATATCTTATCCTCGGTTACATAGACGTCTCCTCCCTTTTTGGGGCTAGGAGCGTTAAATTCGTATTTGTTACAATATGTGACTTAGTCTTCCTCTTTCCGTGTGCCCACGTTTGAATGGACGGGCCAAGACGATGTCGCCGCTTACGTTGATGAGTCCTTACCTCTGCTGCTCCTCCTACGAACAAAGAAACAACGAATATGTCAGTAGCACCTGCTGCAAGTGAAAAGTGTTTGTTCTTTAAAATTAACGAAATATGCATGCAAACATTTATCTAAAACAGTAAACAAAATGATTCTAAATAGCCTAAAAACTTGACAGAAGATAGAAAATGTTACCAGAAGGCCATTGCCACTGAGACAGCTGGCCAATATGCCTTCAACTGGAATTCATCCCTGGGTGGGACAATTTCTGACTGCAATTCATCCCTGGGTGGGATGAATTCTGGAATTCGTCCCTGGGTGGGACGATCTCTGACTGCAATTTTTCCCTGGGTGGGACGAATTCTTCTGTGTTGAAGAAGATGACCTGCTGCTACTCCAATGTCGATTCCTGAGACCTGTAAAATGCCTGCAAACAAGAGGGTCATGTAATTGGGGCCATTTTGGGACGACCCAGATGGTCGGATTCTCCCAATTTGGCCTCTACTCTCGGGAATTTGATCTCGCCACCTGCAAGTCAGTGAAACAACAAAGCGACACAAAACATACTAGAATCTGACCAAAAGTTACGAAATTGCAGCTGTGAGTTAACCAAACATAATAACACAAAATGCAACCTGAAAAAGTAATCTAGAATGCTCTAAAACCTAGAAAGTGCGAGGGTGCCCAAGTGGGCCTCCCACCGTTGGAACTTGATTCTGATGCCAATCCACTAGGGATGGGCCCAAAACCTTTTAGGATTTGGGGGTCGGCGAATTGGTTGGTTCAGGTGTCCATGTGTTGGATTTGGGTCAGGTTCAAGCTTCCAAAAGCCACCCAACAAATTCCCTTGCAAAAGATATTTGTGGATGTGGGAAGGTGAACCAAAAGGGATGCAAGTGGGTCTTCAACTCGACAGCACTTCGTTGCTTGAAAACTCCTTCAACCTATATATTTTGGGTGAGAAAAGTCCCACCTTTTATAGACCCATGGGGTCTCTTTTGGAGGGAAACACAAATGCCATGTGTTGGTCATAGGTGCCATGTGGCAGTCTTGTCTTCCCATGAGGGAGGGGAGTCCTCCGTTGACTTGGGCTTTGATAAATGCCTCTTGTGATAGTCTTCTAACGGCCCCTCTGTCCACCTACACACGCGTGCAAGGCAGGAGTCATCAACTGACTGTTCTAGGCTGCCACTTGGCGCCATTTGTCTTTTTTCCCGTTAAGCTTAGAATTCGTCCCACCCAGGGACGGATTCAGAATTCGTCCTGGGGTGGGATGAATTCTATTTTGAATTCGTCCCTGGGTGAGACGAATACTGGGCAAAGTGTCCAAGTGTGCCAAATTGCTTCTTGACCTTACAAAATTGCTATGAAAGTGGATAAGACCACTGTTTAACCTCTGAGGGCTGCCCTGGGGGCTGTGTTTGTCAAAGCGATCAGTGTTTGCAGTCATATAATCGGATTGGTGCTGTTTTGGTCTCTACAGATGCCCCTTTTTGGGAAGCGCTATGGGTGACGCAGATCGTTGAGCAAAAATGGATAACCAAAGCACTAATGATTAGGGTTTCTTGGTAACCTAACCAAATTTTTATGCCCCAAGTATGGAAAGGGCATGCATTCTTGAATCCTTGCTTCTGACGAGCTAAGGAATTTGATTTCAAGTATTAACCTATTTTGTTGAGGTGTGACTTGAACTTAGACATTGATCAGTCATGAACAGGCAAAGGGCGTTTTTATCCTCAGGGGGAACCTTGTGTTCATGATTCATGAAATTCCAAGTGTTTGATTGATTTGATTGTTGCTTGTTTACTTCCCCAAGTAGGAGCGTGATTGTCTTTGTCAATGATTCTTTGAATGCATGTCATTTTCCTTAATTGGGTGTGTGATTGTTGGTTGGTGACTAAGTGTGACTACCCCCTCAAGCGACGAATTGATGAGGGAATGACCTTCGTGAGAGAAGCGACGAGTCGCTTGACCCAAGATGACTTGTGCAAGGGTGCCTTTAAAGGGTTTATCGTTAAGCGTCTACAATTTTTCCAACATTTGGACCTATTTTTGGTGGGTGTTAACCCTTTTGGTGATGCCATAATGAGGTGAAATCATTGAAAACCTAACTTCCCATGGAGTGGTCCGGCTATGTTAGCCTTCTTGGGGAAGTAGGAGAGAGATGATTTGAACCTCGCCATCGATTTTCTTTGCCCGAGGTTAAGTGCAAGAGCACTTATGTCCGGCAATGTTTTTTTGCTGTTTGTTTTTGTTGAATTTTGTACTGTTTTTGTTGTTTTTGTGACACCATTTGGTGATTAAATTGTCGGCAATCCGTCCTCCCGTGGAGCGGTCCGGCTATGGTAGCCTTCTTCGGGAGTAGGATAGTGACAATGTAAGCTCCGACATCAATTTTGCTATGCCAAGAGGTTAAGTGCAAGAGCACTTGTGTCTGGCAATGTTTATTGTTGTTTGTTTTTGTTGCATTTTTTCTTGTTTTTGTTGTTTTTGTGACACCATTTGGTGATTAAATTGTCAAAAATCTGTCTTCCCGTGGAGCGGTCCGTCTATGGTAGCCTTCTTAGGGAGTATGATAGTGACAATTTGTGACTCCAATGTTGATTTTGTATGCCCTTGTTGTCAGGTGCAGTAGCAATCCTGTCGGGCAATTTTATTGTCTGTTTTTAGTGCATTTTTAGTCATTTTTTGTTTTTTTTTAAGTGCTGGCCTGAATTCGTCCCTGGGTGGGACGAATTCCAACTGGAGAATTCATCCCTGGGTGGGACGAGTGCTAATCAGAGCGCTCATCCCAGTCAAGGATGAATTCCAGTGCAAAAGGCCTATTTAATGGCCAAAACTTGATTTTGGGCTCATTTGTGTCATTTTTTTCTTGCGATTTTGGAGCTCTGGGAGGAGGAGGTAATTCTGCGAAGCGAAGCGCTGCTGGAATTCTCTCTGCCATCATGAGTGCACAAACTGGTTCAAGCGGCGGAGCCAAGGCGAAACCTGTAAGTGTCCCTAGAGTTTATTTTGCTTTTATTTAATGCATTGTTTTTGTGTTGACGCTTTTCAAAACTTTAAGATTTTTTTGTGATGTTTTTGTTTAACAGTTAAGGTTAGAAACCCTAGAACTAAAAATTTGATCTGTTATATATATATATTTTTTTTTGTGTTTGTGTTGATTTTTTTTTTTTTTGCTTTGCAGGTTGTTAGGAGCCGGTACCGTGTGCCCGCTGCATTTACTGAGGTGCGGTTTGCATTGACCGATGATGACTGGGAATGGCTTGATGCCCTTGGGCTCAAGCAGGTGGCTCGATTGGAGCCTGTGGTTTCATATCAGGCCTATCTGATGGCCCTGATCAAGCTTTGGGATCCGTAGACCAATACTTTCCATCTCCCGACAGGGGAGATGACTGTGACTCTTGAGGACGTCTATCGGTTGCTTCGGATTCCGATAGATGGTCTACCTATTAGGACATCTCCGTTTGATCAGCGGACTGCTATACTTACGAGATGTTTTGGTCATGGGGGGCAGCTGGGTGTAGCAAACCCAGTGGAGACAGCCGAGGTGGATTGCCAGGCTGGCGAGATTTTGGTTAGCTGGTGGCAGGAGAGGGGGGTGTTAGGAGTGAGGCACGCATTATTGATGGGCCTCATTTCTAACATTCTTCTCCCTGATTCATCAAGCGTGAGGTTCCCGTGGAACCTACTGGATTTGGTGTGGCAGTTGGCAGAGTGCCCGATAGAGGCACCGTTGATTCTGAGATGGGGACAGACTTTGTTGGCACAGCTCTACGGGGAGCTGTATGGGGTCCGCTGTCGACAACGAAAGGGTGTCAGTTGCAGTTTTTTGTTGCAGTGCTGGGGTTGGCAGCACATAGCTATTGAGAGGCCTACCAGGTTACCGTGGATGACTCGGGTGGTGATGGAGGATGAGGAGATTGGTTATGCAGTTTTGTGGCGGCGGTCTGCGGAGCAAGGGTAGAGTCGGTGATGGGCAGGTGTCGTTGAGCACTACACTGATGACTTTTCTCGGCTCACTCCAGGGGAGGTGTTTTGGCATCCCTATCGGGACTGTCCAGCCTGGCCTGAGGCTGGAGAGTGGCTCCGACGGGTACGAAGGGAGCGGTGGTTGACTGGGCGGCACGGGACGGAGCATGAGTTATTTCTGTATCGTCGGGTTACACGATAGTTTGGGGTGCGCCAGGGGTTGCCTGGTGAGCCCGTGGTTTATCGACGTCGAGGAGACGAGAGGGATCTGGAGCCACCGGTCACCGTGCCATTGGGTGAGGAGTCGGATGCGGTGATTGAGGTCCCGGATGTGGATGACGTCGGTACTACCACTGAGTATGACTCATGGTGGGTACTGCGATGCTGGAGAGGAGAGGGGCCACTGGGAGGCATGGAGGTGGTAGTGGAGGATGTTGAGGCAGTAGGGGGTGATTGGGGGGGTCCGTTGGATGATGCGGACATGGTGGATGTGGGAGATGAGGATGTGGACTTGGGTGTTCCGGAGCAGCCGGACATGTAGGATGTGGAGGAGCAGTTGGAGCCTGAGTAGGCTACTGTCCCCGCAAGTCCTATGCGTCTGGAAGATACAGAGGAGGTGGGGTCGGATGTATGTGTTGAGATTGCGTGACTAACAGAGCTACTGCGGATGCAGGATCTAGAGTTGTGGGATGCGAGGCAGGAGAGGGATCTTCTGCGGGCTCAGTTGGCAGAGCGGGATAGATTTTTGGTGCAGCACGATGATGCATTGTCTATCTATCATCGGCGAGAGGCAGAGTGGTGTCTGTACCGGATAGACTTGGAGATGGAGGTCATCCGCCTTGGTGGGTGGCTACCTGAGCCTTCGGTCGATGGATCTTCACGACGGACAAGGGATAGTCTGACTGAGCAGTCAGCATCATCTTATCGTAGGCGGTTAGATGAGGGGGGTGGTAGCAGGCATGATGCGGGGGCTAGTAGTAGCCGCCCTACAGGGTCCCGTAGGACCCACACCACGGGGGGTAGTTCCCATCACATCGGTCCTACGTGATCATGGTGATCGACGCCTTAGGTTGGATTTTTGGATATGATTGCGGGGTCTGAGGACCGGTTTTGTAGCCTGCGGGCATATTTTTGACGATATATATATATATATATATATATATATATATATATATATATATATATACCGGTTTTATTTTTGGTTTTGTACATGTGATGATGTGATTTTTGTTATGCATGTTTATTTATTTTGATGAATGCAGATGTTATGATGAATGTAAATGTTTTTGATGTCTATGTTATATGCTAGGTGAAATGGATGAATGACATTTGTGATGATTGCACTATAGGCTGTTTAAGAAGATCTTTATTTACATGGTTTTTTTTTTTTTTTTTGTATTTTTTGATGGTATCATAAGGATGATAAGTAGCACAGATGGTTTTGGAATGAATGTAAGGTTTTCTGAGATTCGATCGGCTTTTAACTCACCATCCATGACTCTACTTTATCTTACAAGACTTTTTGA